>JAKJMR010000118.1:4918925-4930599 GCA_024449315.1 Daboia siamensis | reverse complement strand
GGGCGGTATATAAATGTAATAAAATAAAATAAATAAATAAATAAATATCCTAAGATAGAAAAAAGAAAAAGAAAGGCTGCACTTTTGAAAATATGTGTCACACACATTCCATTGTGTTTCTTCCTTTTGAGGGAGGAGGGGAAGTTGTATTAATAGCTAGATAGTTTTAAAAAGTTACATAATTCTGATTACTTTTAATCATGAAGCAGAATGAAGACACCATTTTGTCAAAATATAACATTGGTCTTTCATTTCCCCCCCCCCCCTTGATTTACAAGTGTGTGTTTTGCTTTTGTCTAAAAGAGAAATCTGAGCTTGTGTCTGAAACTGTGGGACACTCTTGTGCAGGAAAGGGAAAGGCATAGCAGTTACTTAAAGATTCAGCTCACCAATACTGTATTTCTGATTTAGAAAACAATCACATTAAACTTGCAGCAACTTCTCAGACTGGAAAAATAGGGATCTTATTAAGAGACAGTGAGATCAGTTTTGATATACCTTTAAAATAGTAATACTAAGCAAGAGATTCTCCAGTCTTGAGCTACAGGTGACTTCAACCTCAGGAATTCATAGGTGTTATGATAAATATGGACCCAGTTGATGACAGCACCAGCATGTGATACATGTGATACACTCTAATCTATTCAAAATAATTATTAGATCCAATAAGAATCCCAGATACTTGTGGTGATTTTATAGCTGATACATTCCAACAGCATCTAGCTGAAAACAAGCTAAATGAGCAGAAAAGGAAACTGCCCAAATAGCAGAGGAACAAAAGATCAGCTGTTAATTGACGGTGGCTGGGAAAACTGCAAAAGAAGGAAGACCAATTTGAATATAGCCTTGATTGATTATAAGATGGTATTCGACTTTCTGCCACATTATTAGATAACGTGATACACTCTGCTAGAGAGAAATTCCCTTAAACACGGTCAAAAAGTTCAGAAAACTAAATTTCTTGTCTCAGTGACTGACCCAAATTGCATCCTGCAACATTATCCTTCATTTGTAAAAGATCAATGGATAATGGCAGATACAGTTGCTTGTCAAAGTTGATAAACTGGGAGAAGTTAATGTGAAGAAAGGAATCTTTCAAGAAGACACACTATCACTACTACTGTTTGCCATTGCACTGAATCCTCTGTCAACACAACTGAACAAATTAGGCCATGGATATTAAATATCAAAACATCTGGCAGACTATCGCCCCTCCTTTACATGGACAATCTGAAGCTGTATGGAAAAACATCATCTGAAGCAGAAAATTATTGCTCAATAGTGTCCATATAGATATTACAATGGAGTTTGGACTGGACAGATGTACTATCTTTGCCATCAACAGGGGGAAAATATAAGGAATCAAAAGGCCATATATAAATAATAACAAATGTTATTATTGCTACCAACTTTGTTTCTTCTTGAATATTCAAGTGTTCGCTGAGCCTAAATGGTTAGTTACTAAGTATTTTCAAATTTAGTCTCAAAAGCCTATGGCAGTATTCTTTTTTAGTTAGGCACAATTGTTAATATATTGTATATCACTGGAGGGAAAAGTGGAATTCTACTCTGCAGTCATAAAATAAGAAAGTAGGCCAACTCATGTCTTATGGAATTTGAAGACCCTATTGTGAGTATTCTTATAAAATTACTGCCATGATGGCATGTCCACTCCTATCACACTCCCTTATCAAAGGATAGAATTATGATGTTACTTCCAAAATGATGATCATCTTTATGTCTGAAAGTTGTTGTTGTTCTCACCCTGAACTTTTAGCCCTGCCTTTAGCCATCCACCAGTAGTTTTAGGATGCTTTGTGGATTATGTGGTGCCCAGAAGGTGATTATTCAAGAGAATCTTCTATGACCAAGTCTGGCAGGAAGTCTAGTGGCCACAAACAGAGGTATTCAGATGGAAATTAGCACCTACAGTCGACACACACACTACTTTCATTATATTTACCAAAGGATTTTCATTAAAAAAATTTGAAAGTGACCTCAACTTATATGATCAGAACATCTCAGCTCAACTCTGGCTTATATAAAAATACATAAATCTATCACTGTATAATTATTGCTGTTGCAATGTATTCAGCTCCCTGTCTACAAGCAAGAAGTAGCTTAAACAATTTACAATGATATAAATATGTATAAGAAAATTGTCACTGTTGGATAGATAAATTACTCAGAGAGGGTTGAATGGTTTCCCCTAATCACATATGATGGTATTCACATATGATGGTATGTAGTCCTAATTGCTCTTCCATTTTGAAAACCTATAGTTGGGTAGGAGAAAAACCCCCACACACTTATTTAACATTTGCTGGCAAAAAAGTGCTGGTGAATCAGAAAAATACATGCAAATCCCTCCACAAACAAGTAATTCTTCTTCTTCTAAACTTAATTCAATTACCTTTTTTATTCTTTTCACAAAAGTAATAACAAGATACATCTCAGAGTTAGACAATGACCAAAGCATTAAAAAAAAATAGCAAGGATGTGTTGGCAACCAATAAGAAAAAAAAATGTGGGACCACCTAGACAGAAGGATTGTTCTGTTCATTTCAACAGGCAGAACTAACACAAAAGAGAAATAACAGTACTAAAATAGGAAAGCAAATTGACAAATGGTACAATTTGTTTATATGAAACTTCTGGGAGAAAAACTTTGCATTAGGAAGGAGAAAAAAGCAGACATTTTTAGTTTCAATAATTCTCTGACCATTTTAATGGACCTCTTGTGTCTCCCAGTTTGCATGGGTGTCACTGCTGTAAATGGAGGTACATTCCCACAATAACCATCAGAAATTTTGCACCATCAGCAAGTGATTGGGAGGGAAGTTTATTTTTAATTAAAAATGCGATTTCTAGAATTTGCAGTAATAGAATACTTCTACTGAACTGGGATTGAAGTCCATGTTTAATCATAACTTTGGGCTAATCTTTTTTCCAGGTTTATTGTTTTATGAATAAATTGGAAGAAATAATACTATGGCTATTGCACTGAATTTTTGGGAAAGGCAAGATCTTTCTATGTATTACCTGTCTGTAGCTATTAAAATCTTAAGGATTTAACAGATGGAAAATAGTAAACTGCAGAGATTCACCAATTCCACAAAATCTGAATTACTTGAATCTGAGATAAATAAATTAGAACCAAATGTGCTAAACCACACTCCTAATTTAACCAATGATGAGACAAAGGAAGCTAATGCTGGAGGGACACAATTCCCATTCTGGATCCAAATTCATCTATTGTACCTCATTCTAATCTAGTTTCAAATTGGAAAAATCACTTTCTTCATGATTAAGTACATTATATTCCAAAAGCATTTCATCAATAATGTATATGCCTTATGATGGTTTATACTAAAATGGACAAGAAAAAGCTGGGCAAAACTGAAGTTGTTCCTGGAGTATTGCATCCTTGAAATATTACAAAGATCTGGAAAAATGTCGGCTGACAAGCAGGAAGCACAATAATCCCTCCCTTGGGAGATGGAATACCTGCTGATTGATCTCAGTGAACATGGGAGAAAGTATGTGGCAAAAATGTTGAGAAAGTAAAGGAAATTGACAATAGCCAGTCACAAATAAAAGTCTTTTCAAACAGCAAGCATCAACTTCCTGACTCCACAGAGAAGCCAGTAAGGATTAAAGTTTATCCAAAGTTAAAATTTTATTATTCCTTAAGTTCCAAAATAGTAAACAAGTAAAAATATAACCGAATTTCTTTCTCACCCCAAATTTCCATTCTATTCTGGTAACAGTCTGTGTTGCAATTTCCTAAACTAACCCCTTTATACAGTACATTCATTTTAACAGTTCACTTTAACCACAGCAAGAAAAGACAGGCTGATGAAAAAGCCACAAAAACTCAGTATATACAAATGTAGGAAATGATGTATTGCCACATAAAGAAATGATTCCTGTTTAAGGAAGTCAGAATCTGCCTGACAAATTGCCTTTTGGGTTACCTTTCTGTATTTATGTATCTATCAGGACATTTCCTGTTTTCAACTCTGATGAAGGGATAAGTCTAGTTTAAATTCCATTAATGTGATTCTGATCTGAATATAACATTTATTTGGAAATTCTAGAAGAAATGTTATTTCTTATAGAGAATTGAATAAATCATACTGTAGGAATATTCCACTTTTAGTCACAAGAATACCATTTAGATCCCTGATATAGTTTCTTGTTTATTCAAAACATTTGACTAAATTTAATGTATATAATATCCAGATATGTTATTAAGGCCATTTGGACACAGGTTTTTCTTATATGATCTGTCTGCAGTTATTGGGAAGATTTAGTTGTTCCTGAAAAGCTATATACAGGTAGTCCTTATGTCATGAAATTGTGCAGAAATTGTCCAAATGAAGTTGGAGATACTAATATAAACTTGTAGTTATATATATATATATATAATATTCAAATTTATAACTGTCATCATCCAGAAAGGAACAACATATGATAGTCAAGAGCACAGGAATACTATGAGGTAAATTAAGCAGTATACACAACACACAAATGAAAAGGAGGGGAAAAAGGGAAACTCTCCCTTTATACTTATGGCAACCAATCATAGCATAGATTGCATCATGAATGAGTTAGCACTCTCTAACTAACCAACTACAATTATGGGTTCCAGCGTATTGTACACTTTACAGTTCCAGCTACTAAATTCAATTTCCTAACACCTTGTTTAACAACCAGATGCTTAATGACCATTTGAGGTTACAATGACCTTGGAAAGTGTGCTTTACAAGTATAAAACACTTCCCATATCATAAAATTCTGTACTGTAGTGACTGCATTGCAGATAATTGGCAGTTGACTCACATGATTTGCAGTTGCGTGATTTGCAATATTTTTTTGCTTTTTTTCCATTTCAAAGCAACAAAAAAATGCCCATTGATGTGCTGTATTTGCTGAAGAACCATGTGGTTCACTCAATGATCAGTTACTTGCTTTACAACCATCATAAAAATGTTTGTAAAATTGAATCAGGTGACATGTGACCTGCTTAATGATTGCCCTGATTTACAACCAAACTCGGCTGTTGGTTTGATATCCGAGCTTGATGATTTGGCTGCAAACAATTCAGGGGGACATCTTCAATGCACTTTGAATTGTGCTCATCTGTCAGAGTAATGGCCTTTAAATACCTTTTTGTGTGATGTAAATTCGTGTGGATGTTATTTGTCCAGATGTGGCTGAGTCATGGTCTGGTTTTGGGCTGGTTGATTGGATGGTTGTTGTTGATGGGCCATAGTCCTTGGTGTTTGAATATTGTCTGTGTGATGCAAATGGTGTTTGTTCGTTTGGCTGCCTCTGCATCATGATCTAGTTTTGGTCTGTTTTTGGGTTGTTTGGATTGATGGCTGTTGGTTTCTTGTGGGGGATTGTGATTTTTGCTGTGTGTTGACATGTCTGTTTGTTCAGTCAAAGCACACTGAAGATGTCACCTGAATGGAGACAAAATGTTTGCAGCCAAATTGCCAAGCTCGGAGATTAGATCAACAGCCCAACTACCAATCTGAGCTACTAATATTCAAACACATCTCTACAATCAAAATTCCAGGTCCAATTTTGGACATAAATCAAGAACTACCTATAAAGCCAGTGTAGCAATTGTGCTTTTAACAGTTCATGCAGAATTCATTTAAAGTGCAATTTATTAAATTCTGCATACCTATGTCCAAACATTGAAACATCAGGACTTTTTTGCATTAAGATTTGGACTGTGCTTGCTTGCTTGCTTGATTTTATTTGCTGCCAATCTCATAATGAAATGACTCTGGGTGGCTTCCAGCATTAAAACATTAAAATCCTAATAAATAAACATCTTTAAAAGAATAACAAATAGAAATCCCAATCAAAATAAAACATATTTAAAAAACAGTGACTGAGGGAACAGGATATGGATAAGGGGGAAGTGGGATTGCCTCTTAAATCTTCAACTATCTCCAGTGTGATAGTCCCCTATTAGGATCAGCTGGCAGAGCCAGGTCTTTAGGCTCCTTTGGAAGGATAGAAAGGTGGGAGATTATCTTCCATCCTTCTGGCCTTTTGCAGGAGTCTGAAGACCTGGTTCTGCCAGCTGATCCTCAGAGGACTCTTCCAATGTCAGCTCAAGGGTTAAAGAGCAGGAGCCATGGCAGAAAAGGCCCTTCTCCTTGATCCTGCCAGTTGAAATTCCTTGACCAACAGGACCCACAGCAAGCCTCTTCTGCTAGCGTGGGTGAGACAGGCCAGTCTCATCAGGGCAGACATGTCAAACACAAGGCCCGGGGGCCAGATCCGGCCCACGAAGTGGTTTCATGTGGCCCACGAAGCCATCCTGGAAACAGTGAGGGAACGGCCCCCGCTGCCTTGACCCTGGCCCAGAGACCCTCCTCCTGCCAGAGACCCTCAGATCTGTCCCACTCCTGCCCAGGCCCCCATAGGCACCCTTGATGCGAAGGATGTAGAGCTGGCCACGCCCACCCAGTAGGCCACACGCACTCTAGCCATGCCCACCCAGTAGGCTACGCCCACCCTGGCCATACCCACCCGGCCCCCTGAGGGCAACCACAATGCTGATGCGGCCCTCAATGAAATTGAGTTTGACACCCCTGCATCAGGGGAACATGGTTCCTCAAGTAGGCTGGACCCATGCCATGCTTTAAAGGTAATAACTAACACCTTGAATTGCACCCAGAAGCAGACTGGTAGCCAGTGCAGGGCAGAGCAGTGGTGTCATTCTGCTCATGCTGCCACACTCTGCATCAATTGAAGCTTTCAAATGCTCTTCAGGGGTAGCCCCATGTAGAGCACAATGCAGTGGTCCAAATGTAAAATGGTCAGGGCTAGAACAATTAGGCACAGGGACTCCTGATCCAGAAAAGGCTGCAACGGGCACACCAACCAAAATTGTGCAAAGACTCTCTTAGCTGTGACTGCTGCCTGCTCTTCAAGTAGGAATTGCAAGTTGAGAAAACCCCAAGTTGCGAACTAGATCTGTCTTGGGTAATGCCACCCCATCCAGAACTAAATTGGTTAAAGTCTTAAATCTTGAAGCTGTGTACACTGAAATCCATTTGATTTTGCCTGTGCTTTTAAAATTTATTTATTTAGTATATGGTGTGCTTTTAAAAGAGTTATAAAGAAAAGCCCACTCTATCACTGCTAGGTCAAAAGAAAAGGGACCTTTAATCAGAGTTCTTGATTTCTCAAGATTGTTAAATGGTGGATTTAATTTTTATTGCATTTTTAATGGGTAGATTCTCTTTTCTTGGGAAATAACAAAATGGAAGACTAAAGCTATATGTTAAAGGCCAGTGAATAATGAGTAGGAGGAACCTCCTTCTACCTACTTTTGACATGGTTATATTTGGGTACTAACTGACAGTCTTTATGATTGTCCTGAGCTGTGTAGCTGAAGTGGTTATCCTTGGATATACAAAATATTGTTGTTCCAAGCCATTTTACTTCATATGGTTTCAAGCACAGCTCCACATACTGATCTTTGTGGTTTTGCCTGCCCTACTTCTTGAGTCTTTGTTTTGTACTTTGGTTGCAGGGACTTAAAGCTTATCATTAAAAGCAGCCAGCACTGAAAGATTTCCGATCCTTTTAAAAGTACATTAGATATTATTAAGAGTCAAAACCACATTATGACGCAGTTAAGTTGAAAAGAAAAACTAAACTGATTCTTTATAGGTTATACCAAACTATCCTACCAATGTGTACAAGGGCTCCAGACAGGAGGAGGAAAACTTAGATTAGATTACATTTTGCTTTTATCCTTATATTTCCAAAGATGTGTTGGATTATTTGCATTTCAGAAAAAGTATCACCAGATAAGACTATTTAAAAGTCTGCTTTATGTTGTAATGCAAAGGAATACTAGTTATCATATAAGGGTTTTTTAAACTAAAGTTGCCAAAATTTATTTATTATTTGCTCCATTTATATCCTGGTTTTTTTTTTCTTCAGGAACTCAAGGTGGCATGCAAAGCATTTATTCCTTTTTCCCTGCAGCTATAGACTTTGGAGATAGATTGAACCAAGAGAAAATAACCGGTCCCACGTTACTGACTTCCATGGAGTAAAACCTAAGTTATATTATTGCTAGTCCAGCATTTTAATCATTATACATTGGCATGCTTATGTATTAAAGCCAAGAATTCTGTTTCAGACTGAGCACTGCCTTTTAGCCTGGGTAGATAAATTTTTCAGCATTCTCGTTCACTTTAATTAACTAGCCTTTGAATTTCAAATAAGAATTTCAGAGAAGTACAAGTAAGCTTGTTGTTCTTACAGTGGTTTAGTTACAAGTTACAAGGATAGGTAGCTGTACAGTGGATCCTCAAACTTAAATTAAATTCCAAAACAACAACAATTTATTAAATTTATATGCCTCCCAACTCCCAGTGCCCCTGGGTGATTAGGAATTTATGTCATTTGGCTTGAGAAAATGTGAAGAATTTCTTCTTTCTCTTCACAAATTCATATAAACCATCCATCTAACTTTATAAGGACATCTGTGTACAACTCAATTAGATTCCATGAAATTTTCCTTTTTTATTTCCTTTTAAGTAAAAGCAGATATTACTCTCATAATATAAGAACAGAGAAATTAGGCTATTTGTTCTGACAAATGAACGTAATGCATTTTTCTTCTGATTTCCAATTATATCTGATGGGGAAGGGGCTTGCAGTTTGTAGCATCCTCAAACAGAGCCTCCAAGACCTGCTCTATTTTAGCACTAAGATTTGATAGGCACCAGCTGTTTGATAAACCAAGTAAAATGTTATTCCCAACAGATCTTTATGAACTAGGGAGCTTAAAAAATGGGACAGAAAACGGTCTTACTCAGTTCTATCAAATAAATTAGAAGAACACACGCACAGAATAAATTAGGAATGTAATATCTCATTACAAAAATGTCTCCTTTTTAGCCCCAAAATAACATCACTTGCAAAGTTAAAAAAAACATTTGCAGCAATGTCAAACTCAGCAATGCTCTGGCTGAAACTCATAGCTGTGGGTCCGCCTGGCTCCCCTGGCTCCCAGACAGACAGAGGCAGACTACACAAGCGCCATCTAACTTTCCAAGTGATAATGACAGCAGTTTGGGTTGCAGGAATTTTAAAATGTATTTCACGCATTCTGTATTAAAACCAGGCATTTTATTTTTTACTGATATCTATGATCAATGTGCTTTCTTAGTTTCTGAATTTAGCTTTTATATTAGTCATTTTATGTCAGATCATTTTATTTTGTTATACAGGATATGTTAGCAAATATTCTTTCTTACTGATTTGGTATTGAATTGTTTGTGAATGGTTTTTTTTTTAAGAAGAAACAGAAGTGAGCTACAATAGCACTAAATGATAAAACCTTTAAATTAGCCAGTTGCAGTTAAAATCAGATGGTTCTTCCTTTCCTTTTCAAAATCATGCATGATTTAGCACTGGTGTTTGATCTGCCAAGCCATTCATTTGCTGCCATTTCTAGTGGGTTTGGAGATTCACGGTGTGGTGAGTCACTTCTAGTAATGTTTGCAATAGGAGACATGATTGAAAGGAAGCAGCAAAATATATGCAGAGCTGCTGCTAAAGTTGTCACAATGTAATTGTCCCATTTTGCCTTTTCCAGATGAGCTTGGACTTTAGGTTACAGAATCACCCACCAGCACTTTGGTCATAGCAGCTGACATGATAATTATGAGGTCAACTTATCCAGAAAGAAAAAAGTTAGGGACACTGACTGTAACATTTATTTCTGATGCAAGAGATTTGGTTTCATAGTTTGAAATAATTAATATGCCAAGGATAATGGTAGGAATTTGTTTTCAATTTTATTATGACATGGTGTTGCTGCAATTTTTAGTTAAGGTTGCTCAGGTCCCTGCAGGCCCCTAAATATATGCATGAAAATATTCCATTCTATAGACTGCAACTGTTGGTTCATTTACTTCAAGTAAAAATAATGATATTTTTCAGTCAAATCTTTATTGATATTGACTATGTTTTATAACTTTCAAAAAGCTATAGTGAAACATTTTAACCCAAATTAAAAATTGCATCTGAGTGGATGACGGGTTGTAAAAATGCAGTACAGTTCTAACAAAGAAACATGCCTGGTCTTGATGGCTGTAGTCCACTAACAACAACAAAATTTTCCATTTACAAAAATGGAAATATTAACAAAGTCCACTGTCACACTAAAATGCTTACCTGATTTTTGTTTTGTTTTTTACAGGGAAAATCTTTTTCCAATTCCTTGATGGGAAATGCTTGGAGAAACAGTGCTTAATATTTAATAGAAAGGCATTCCTGGGAAAGCCCTACCATTTTAGCCATTGGAATCTTCTAAGGATTGAAATTAGCAGAGATGCTAAACTCTCCAGAAACCACTGTTCAACCAGACAGAACCACATTACAATCCAACTGTGTCTGAGAACCCTGTGGAGAAATATTGACGGAGGTGGGGTACAGATCATATTGAATGAATGAACTGCGGGGGAGGGGGAGTAAAGAGGGGAGAAGCAGAAACTATGGTTTACCAATCATACACTAATTTCAGGCTGCCACAGAAGGGTTTGGATTTCCAGAGATGGGAAGCTAATAGTGAGTCACATGGTCCTGATTAAAAAATCGGAATACCAGGTTGAAGGTCATGCATCAAATTAAGGAAGACACTTTCTGAATTCAGCAAATCCTTTTCTCTCTCTGGGACATGTTTTTGGCAAGCAATAGTATGCAGCTGCAGGCCCCAATTGCTATCCTGTGAGCATGTCTGGTTTAATATTCCAATTTCTATTTGTGAATGTGCCCAAGGCTGAATATTCATTTGTGTTTGTGTGTACATACACATACATCTCATATCCTTCTTATTACCAATCCCTTGCAAGAAATAGAGATCAGAGTGTTCATTCTATCTTACTGTCTATATGACATTTTGATATAATACTTCCTGTGGACATGAGCATCTTGTTGAATAACTGAAGCAGGATGAACCTGTGCTACAGTACTCTTTTCTTCATTAAATTGAGGAAAACACAAGAAATGTGGAGTCTCAAGCATTTATTTTGTATGAAAGCAATGCAAAAATTGTCTAGGTGCCAATTACCTGTTTTTGTAAAGCTCCCCTTACACATTCCTGCTCTTTGCTGTCTATACATCCATGCAGCAGTATTTTATGAGAACTGCTATGAAAGAATTAGCACACTGAAATTTTGAAGCAGACATCACCCTACTCTGCAATTCCAAGATATACCATTATACTCATAATGTATCTCAATAGTTCTTAATATTCATAGGAACTTTCATAAAAGCTGGAAGAACACAACAGCATCAAAAATCTTTCTGTCATACTGCCTGCCTTATGGAACAACATTCCCCCTAAGACCCAGATACCCCCAACTTTGTTAGTCTTCCAGTAGACCTTGAAGGCTTGGCTTTTCCTTCTGGCACTAGTTGAGACTGGATATAGTTTTTAGCCTCTGACTTCACTAGAATGCTGTTTTTATGATACTTTCACAGTATTTTATTTACACTCTTATAGTAATGTGAATTGCCTACAATTATAAGATTAAGATTTCTCTCTGTATAGTATAGTGTAGTATAGTATAGTATAGTATAGTATAGTATAGTATAGTATAGTATAGTATAGTATAGT
>JAKJMR010000118.1:4869439-4918915 GCA_024449315.1 Daboia siamensis | reverse complement strand
GTATAGTATAGTATAGTATAGTATAGTATAGTATAGTATAGTATAGTGTATAGTATAGCATAACATAGCATAGCATAGCATAGCATAGCATAGCATAGCATAGCATAGCATAGCATAGCATAGCATAACATAGATAGCATAACATAGCACAGTACAGTACAGTATAGTAATATAGTGCAATACAATACAATACAATGGATTGTATTCAAACAAACTAAAAACAAACAAATCAAAGGGAAATAATGTAGCACCAAGATATTAGATTGAAGACAGCATCACCTGAAACAATAGTAGGAAGAAAGTACAATGTTAAAAAACTCATTGAAAGACCCTGAATACAGTAGACTTACTATGCAATATAGTGGGTTGCATTTTTCACACATACACGTAGTCCTTGGATTATGACCACTCATTCAGCAACTGTTCAAAATTATAAATAAATTCCAAAGGTGAACACACACACACACACACACACAGAGAAAGACACATATAGACACACACACACATACCAGTCCTCAAAGCTCTTAATCCTGTTTTTTAAGGAAAAAATGTTGGATGTTTTGGTAATATGTTTTGGTTGAGACAGAAAGGGTCCTTGAGGACCATAAGGTTATATTGGTGCAGCAGGGGACCACTGAGCAGACTGCTTGTGCAGAGTTAATTTGGTTTCCAGAAAAGATGTCTAGCATCTCACAAATGTTCACTTTGCACTCTTGTAAAACATTGCATGTATTTGCAAAGCTGCATAGGGCAAAGCATACATATCTATCTTGTGTAAATAACAATTTAATTCACTATATTCCTCTAGTCTCAAATATCTCCACTTCATAATATATATGTCTATTATAATATGTATGGCTTCCTTCTAATTTAACTAACAATAATGACTTTCCCCTTTTAATATGCATCTTTTCTTTCCTGTGTAACTTCTGTCTTAAATTATTTTCCTGAAATAGCAGAAGCACATTAGGACTCTGTAAATATTTAAGGAAGTTTAGCATGGTATAATTTGTGTGTAAAAAAAGAGTAAAGGATACATTTGGTTGGGAATCCACAATAAAATAAAATGTCATTATAAAGGAATATTAGAGTTGTGGAAAAATTATGAAATTATTTGAAACTGGGTAAAACTATTCTGATGAGAGTCTATGGCATAGAAACATTACTTCCTAAGTCCTTCGTTCATTTTTTTTCTTCCCCAATTTGTTGTTGCTGTTATTTATACTTTTAAAATTTTGCATCATAGAGAGACATTTTTCACATTCTATGCTCATCTAACTGTAATGGAAGAGATTAAATGAAAGTTTTTGCTGCCACACAGGGAAATCCTACAAAGTTAGAGAGGTGACCATATAGACTAATATGGAGATGAAAAAGACAGGACATCAGTGACAAGTTTCCCTTCTACAGGAACGACACACTTGATGTAGAAGCCAAAGCTAATGAAAAATGCTTTAGGATAGCACATTTATGACCTGGATCCTCATGGGAAGGTTTTTTTTCCTTTATTAGCCCCTTGCAGCTGGGCTTCTGAAACTCATGTCAATGCTTGTGGAAACCTTGGGTTTGAAAAATTGCACTCTAAGTGGTTGTGTTTCAGCTATGCTTCTACCTTAAAATATGAATTTCCTCCATATGCATGCATAATGACATCTGTTTTCAGTTATATACTGCAAGAAGAGCACTCTCATTCCTTAGATTATATCTTAAACCCAGCTGGATATTCCCCAGAAATTACAATCACTTCAGCTGTATTTAAAGTGATAGGACAGATCCCTAAGAAGGAATAATGTTGACTGGGTGGTGTCAAGTGTCAGTTTTGGAATCGTTTACAATTGTGAATCAAATACATCAAAGTTAGATTACTATTAAATTGCTAACTTTCTTCATTGAATTGAAGATTATGATTGTTTTGCTACTTGTTTTCATTCTTTTAAAGTTGTATTGTAAATTATTTTTGTTGGTTTTCATGCAGGATCTCTTTCAGTAAAATTAAAAGGTGGAAAATAATGGATTGTTTTTTAAAAAACAAAACAAATGGAGATAAAAAATATAAGGGTATGTTGGAAACAGGACTGCAGGCAGGATCAAAGCTGAGTCAGAGACAAATTGCTAATATAGGAAATTAATATATTAAATGAAAATTAAGTTTCATGGCTAGAATACTATGCATCTTCCCAGTTCTTTATACAATGTCAACAAGTAAAACACTGACTTAAATAAACATGTGAAATGAAACAAGATACGCAATTTATAAATGGTATTAGATATAATCTGGATATATGTATTGCTATTGCACTTATTTATCTATCAGGATAAATAAATCTTTTCAATATATCTTGATTATTTTCCAACTATGATTCCTGTTATTTTTTAAAAATATGTATCTAAAGGAATAATTAAAATCTTTAATGTCTTCATGTTAGTACAGAAAGCTAATGAAACCATAATCAAAGCAAACATAGACAAAAAATCTGCTTCTGAAAAATTATCACTTTTTTTCCTTAAGGGTAATATCTGGAGCAAAGGCTTCCTGGGAGTTCATTACGCCCTCAGGTTGACTCCTGGTGACTCTATATATATCATTTTCTTGACTGAACTTTAAAGTGATTTCTTCTGGGACTTTTTTTGAAACAGAATCATCTTACAAAACATTGAATAGAAAAGAGAATAGTCTTTAAAAGGCTAGTAAACAAATAGCTTCCTAATTTAAAGTCAGCTTCAAGTTCTTAATAGACATGTTTTGTACTCATAAACTATTCAAGATACCAGGTGGGCAGCAGTATATGCAGTTTCCAAACTTTTTTGAAGTATAATTATTAGTATATGTTGTAAGTATAATTAGATGTCACTAGAAATAAGTAAGAACAGCCATCTCTCTATTCAATAATATTAATGCAGCTAGTAATGCAATCAAATTCCAAACCAAGCAGTCAAGGTCACAGGTGCCAAAGCATAAACAATGCTTTGTCCAGGAGTATGGCCATGTGCTGAATGTGTACATTATAATTAAGACAACTTCTATTAAGTGCTGGTGATTGTTCAGAACTACTACATTCTCTGGAGTGTTCTGACTTGTTTACATTGAACTAATATTCATTTCAAAGAAAAGTCTGGTTACTGATCTGATCCCTAGGTCCTTTGTGAATTCACACATATGAGTCATGCACCTATTCAAAGCCATTTGGGACTTTCTAATATATGGCAGAAGCCTTATACCATATGGCAGGATGCAGAGTGAATACAAATACCAAAGAACCAAGAGTTAATCTGATATCAAGTGCAATAAGAAGAGCAGTTCCATAGATGACCATTTGTAGTGCAGCAAATGTGTTCTTTATCATAGTCTTTTTTGATTCACATACATAATTAACAAACTTGCCCAAAGAAAAGCTAATCTTCATAAGGTGACTGAAGAATGGACAATCTTTCCAAAGTTGTATCTCTCTAGAATTCATTCATTCACTGAATGAAAGTGGACAGCTGAAAACAAAGTTGCCCAATTTACTTGTGTTCAGCAAAATGCTCTGGAAGAAGATAGTCAATGCTGTGTTGTTCTTATTATCACTATGAATAAGATGCCACATGACTGTTTAGTCAGCTCATAATAAAGTTGATGGTTGTGCTTACCTATGTGAAAAATTCTGAGGGAAAAATTTATTGCTGATTTTTCAATTGTTTCTTGAAAAGGTAAAAGAACCACCTGGAGATTTAGTCGCAGGCTTAGGTAAATGAGCTTCATAATTTAGAATCTGTTGCTTTTATATTTTAAAAGAGTAGATGGGAGAGCAACTGCTTTCTAAACAGTACAAAATAATACAGTATTTATAAGAGTCTCTAAAAGGCAAAAGGACACAATTTATGCCCACCTAAGAGAACTGGCACTTGTGAAACAGGGTCCTAAGGCAAAAAACTGAGTGAAACTGGATGATATGATAGATAACAGAAAATAAGAAATCTGATACAATAAATGATTCAAATATAAATATGTTATCCCTGTAGCAGTTAAAAATAAACAACTAATAAAGATTTGGCTGAAACTATACCAAATCATATGGGGTATCCCCCCTGTTAGTTTAGAAAATTGTATTCCTAAATGATACATGTCAGTGATTGTATTCAGAAAAAATAAATAGCTTGAATAATATATACTTGAAAATAAATCCTCTACCTTCCAGATAATGAGTTTTTCTTTCCAAGTGAAGACACATCTTAGCAATTGTGATGTGGTCTGGGAATCTGAAAAAATCTTGAGTATTTCTAGCAATATTTAACATTTTATATTCAAGCCATTGCAAGTATATGAAAGATGAGGGTGAAGGTTCATTCTCTAAACTTGTGGGTTGTTTTCTGAATGTTTCATTTCCAGGCTAGGTAACATCTTCAGCAGAGTTTAGGGGATGTCAGTGTCAGTGCACTTCTGTTCATAAGGGCTTTGTGTGGTCAATAGGTGATGGTGAGGTCATATCAAAAGAGGGTCCTATCAGGTCAGTGTCTTGTGATGGGACCCATCACAAGACGCTGACCTGATGAGCCTGGTAGCAAAACGTTTGGAAACCAACCCACAAGCTTGGAGAACAAAACTTCAGCCAAATTCTATATCCAAGCTACAGATATTCACCACTATATGAAAGATATAAATATATTTTATGTGTATGTGTGTATATGTGTATGTGTGTATATATCTATATATCTACATCTATATATCGATAGGTAGATAGATATAGATATGGATATGGATATGGATATAGATATAGATAATGAGTTGAACTATATATTTTATAGAAAATATTAAAAACGTTCTATAAGTTGAAATACAATGAAATATTGTGGAAGAGCACAAAAAATTCAGGGATCAAAAGTAAATTTACAATTAACATTCTTCTTTAATTGTGTTCCATTTCCTGCCTCTAAAAAATTCAGCCTATATGTTCAGACTTGAAAGCCTGAAAGCATTGTATTCACACCCAATTCTATGTCAGTGTGATTCAAGTATTTTATATCTGCATGCTTACATTATTTAATAACAATGAGAAAACTATTACAGCTGTTGAATTATAATTTCTAACAACATCTAGTGGGAGGACATTTAGACGCCACTGTCTTACTAATGTATACAAAGGACTGCAGGTTTTTTTTCATTGCACTTACATTTAGATATATCGGTAGTTATCCCCTATCTCCAAAATCATTGTCCTAAATGAAAAGGTATTCTATCACAAAAAGAATAATGAAATTATTTCTTGGAATGTCTGATCCATTATTTCATGAGCTGTATTAATTACAGTACAAAATGTTTTCTATCCAATGTAAAATTCCTGCACTTCTAGTTAATTAGAGAAGTTTCTGATCTCATCTACCTAAAAGAAATATTTTAGGTTGGGATGAACTGTAATCTGATGATGGGCCTCCTGCCCCAATCTGTGACCTCCAAGCCAAAGGGAACCATGGATGATCTGATTCAACTTAGACACCAAATAAGCCCAGCCTTTTCTCCAAGAAGCTGAATTGTAGATATGAAATAATTAATTATTTTATTTAGCATTAATTCTATAATCATAATTATGATTATTTTTAAAAAATCATTATATAATAATATTGTATAGTAAACTAATATATTAATAATATATATACTATTTTTATATGATTTTAACTTTCCAGACTGAAACAAGAAGTCAATTATATCTATGCTTAAAGTGCTTTGATTATTAAAAACAGTTTTCCTTAATTTTCTTCCCTCTGGTTTTTAATATTTAATTACTTAAAACATTCAAGTAGTTCCTCTCTAGGGAGCATAGCTTTTATTATTTCCTCATACATCATTTTTATACTCGTGTCTCTTGCTGATGGATAATGTTTATCCATACAGGTACATGCCTCAACAGGTGTAGCAGTTTTTACTCTTCTATTGGTAAAAGTTTTCCATCATTACTGTTTTTGTTCACTTTTACATACCAGAACTATCCATTTAGAAAATATCATAAATACTGAATCAAATTATTTAATAAAACATTAATCTATAAAAGTAGTACAACGAGGAATAACTTAAACAAAGCAATCTCAGGTAAATAAAAATAGAACTTTTTTTTCATCAGCTCATTTAATATATCCTTAAGTTTTAATTTAAAAAGAGATTTCCAGGATTTATAGCAATATACAAGTAAAATGTTATGGCAACATGTTGAAAAGATTTGTAAAGAATAATCAAATATGATTGGTGAATGTTGTACATGGAGCAGCATAATGGAAAAGAAATGTGTAGGATTGGGGACACTTCCATACAATGGTTCTACACCAGCTCAGTACAAGCTCTGTATAATTATGGTCCTGTAATATCAAGCAAAATTTGAGAGCTAAGCTGAGTTATTTTTGGTTCAGTTGTTGTGTAGCTGAAATTGTAGTAGCACTCATCTTTGGCATACTATTCTCTGTGGAGTTTGTAGGGCATCTATAGCTCCATTTATAGGAACTTTTAGGATCCCCTTAGGATTTAGACAAATGCATATGCAGGTAGTCCTCAAGTTACAACAGTTCATTTACTGACTATTCAAAGTTACAACAGCAATGAAAAAAGTGACATGACCAGTTTTCACACTTATGATCGTTGCAGCATCCCCATGGTCACACAATTCACATTTGCATGCTTGACAACTGGTTCAAATTTATGAAGGTTGCAGAGTCCTGGGCTTATGTCATGAACTTTTCTGATGTTCTGACAAGCAAAGTCAATGGAGAAACCAGATTCACTTTATTTATTTATTTATTTATTTTTAATCCCATTTATATCCCGCCCTTCTCCGAAGACTCAGGGCGGCTTACAATCTAAGCAGAAATCAAATGTGCTTAGCAATAGCCTTCATTCTATGTATATGCCTGCTTATTAGGGCTTTCACACACCCCCAAGCGGCATTATTACAAAGTCAGCTTAATTGCCTCCAACAATCTGGGTCCTCATTTTACCTACCTCGGAAGGATGGAAGGCTGAGTCAACCTTGAGCCTGGTGGGATGTGAACCTGCACTAATTGCAGGCAGCTGGTGTTACTTAAGGAGGCATTAGCCCACTGCTCCACCAAGGCTCTCTTATAGCTTTGTTACTACTATAACTACTGCAGTGATCCACATAACAGATGTGGCAAGAAAAGTCTAAAATGGGGCAAACCTTAACAAATTTCTCACTTTGCAACATAAATTCTGGGGTCAGTTGTGGTTGTAAGTCAAGTGTCGAGCCCCGTGGGCCCGACACTCCATGGTGGGGGCAGCATCACATGCAGGCCTTGCACCTTCTTCCTACCCGGCCTTGACCAGCCTCCGTCTGGGGCCTACTGCCGGGCGGCCGTGTCACTCACCCATTTCTTCTGCTGTCATCGGCCTTCCTGGTAGTCCTTCTACATCGGCCAGCTTCCAACCACTTCCGGGACTTACGGCAGCCTCACCTGCACAGACGGACCAGCCAGCCGAGCATGCCGAGTGCCAGCTGCTCCCTCCATCCTCTGCCACCTGCCAGCTGATTCCAGGAATGCCGGCTGGTGCGGCCGAATGAACGGACCCTCCTGCCAGGCCTGCCAATCGCCAGGCGATACCTGAGTCCTCTGCCTCCTGCTGGCTGCTTCCAGGGACCCAGGCGGACACAGCTGAGCGTCCGGACCCTCCTGCCAGGTCTGCTGCCGAACAGCTGTTCCAGAGCGTGGGACCGGACTTCCTTGGGTTTGCGGGGGTGGTGGTTTGGGGTGCGGATCCCTTGGTGTGGCTGAGTGCAGTGGGGTTGGGTGCCTGGGGTTAAGGGTAGGGGTTATCTGGGATACTTACCTGGTTGGGGGTGGCATGCCGGATAAGGGGGGAGGTGGGTTGACACACACATGGGCATGGCACCTGGGGATAGAAGCAAAAGGAACTGTACAAGGGGAGGAGGGGTTATATAGATGTGTGGGTGGATGTTGGTCTGTGACGTGAGGGTGGAGCCCTTGTACCTGATGGCTATGTAAGCATTGAAAGCAATGTGCTACCAACGCTGACTTTGTTTCCACTGGAGCTGAATAAAGCAACCTCTGTCACACATTCCTGCTGGAGTTTCGTGTTTGCTTCTATCTATCCGAGGACGTAGTCATGACATCAAGGACTACCTATATACTATGGATCTCAGGTGTCAAGCTCGCCACGTCATATGATGTGTCGCGACATATCATGACTTTTTTGCATTGCCAGTGCTGGGGTGGCCGCAGCCTCCACATTATGCAATCGGCCCGCGGGCTGGCAGTTTAACACCCCTGATATGGATAAAGGTGTTTCTTCAAGGCTTGTAGAAGCTCTGAACTGGGAATTGATTTTTAAGAATTATGGTTCATCTTGAAATTGCTTTTGAAATCAGAATGGTGGCACTATAGAAAGGGCTTGAGAAAGCTTGCAAGTGTTTCCTAACAGTGCTTTGTAGTCATTTTCAATTCACATTCCTGCCAACAAAAATAAGCATCCTTGAATCACTTGACCAATAAAATGTATTGAGTCCTTTGTTTAAACCTACAGTATCCTTTGTATCAATCAGATCACAGTTTTATTAACAATGCAGCCAGCATGACATGATAAGGCAAAGTTAAATTTAAGGATTGTGAAACACTTTGGTTCCTCTTTGAATTTATAGCAATGCACAGCTGCAATAAATTTACAAAATATTGCATTATATTTTAAAAGGAAAATGAAATGTGTGCAAACTTTAAAAATAAGCAGTAGACAGCACTAACATACAAAGCTGTACATGTTAAATGGTATATGGATAATAAAACTGTGATGCATAAAGTCCAAAATATCATTTACATCATCTTAAAAACCAGATCAAAACAAGTTATTTCTGAATCAAAGTACAATTCAATAATAACTAGAAAAGTTATCCTGACAAGTCTCCTTAGAAATATTCAAATCTAGCAGACTTATAATTTTTTTTACTTATTTATTCACCAAAATGAGTTGGGGGTAGAATAAAGAGGAAGTTCTCAATGACAAAAAAAGAACTATGTGATTAAAGAATAATTCTAACTCCCCATCGTCCTGTGCTCTCCCACAGGGAGGGCTTTCCTAGGGTACCGCCAGTGAAGGATTGCCAGCGGGTGACTCCCAGAGAGAGGGCCTTCTCTGTGTGTGCACCTGCCCTTTGGAACCAACTTCCTATGGAACTTAGGAGTGCCCCCGACATTTTCCTGGGACCTAAAAACTTGGCTCTTTGAGCTGTCTGGCCTAGACTGAGGGGTTTTTAATTGGGTTTTAAAGTTTTAACTTTGGGCTTAAATTTAATTAATTGTTTTAAATTTATTTTAATTTTTGTATTGTATGGTTTTAATTGCCCTGTAAACCGCCCTGAGTCCTATGGGAATAGGGCGGTATATAAGTCAAATAAATAAATAAATAAATATAGTTATTTGTTAAAGTCCAGGGATTTTTTTTGTCATAGAACACTCAGAATGGAATTCCGGCACCTGTTTTGGATGGAACCTTGTACGGTAGGCAAGGTGGGTTGTATGACATGTGAGTTCTGGCACTTTTTTTTTTTTTTTTTACAAAAAAAGCACTGTTTTTTTTTTTTTATTGAAAAGTTTTTCAGTACATTTTAATTATTACATCCCATCCCCCAACCCTTCCCTCCCTTCCCAACCCTATCCCACCCTCTCACCCTCCCCTTCCCCCCTCCCCCCCCCGGACTTCCCAGAGCTAGATACAAGGTATAAAAATAAAGTAACCAATCATAAACTCCCATATACTAACAACAATAAACTATTAAATCTCTCGCACTTTAGCTCTTATATGTTGACTACAAGCAATATACTTATTCAAATGCTAGATGAAACTTTTTAGTCCCGTATTTATTCTGGATGTAATCAATCCATTTCTTCCACTCCACAATATATCGTTGTTGCGAATGGTCTTTCAAATATGCTGAAATCTTCGCCATTTCCGCCAGGTTGGAAACTTTTAAAGTCCATTCCTCTATAGTCGGCAGTTCTTCCTTCTTCCAGTATTGCCCTATTAAAAGTCTCGCTGCCGTAATTAAGTTCAACATCAGATTAATGTCCAGCACAGTAGTATCAGTAATAATACCCAATAAAAACAACTGCAGACAAAACTTTATCCTATTCTTGAATATCTTCTGCATATTCCACCAAATTTTAATCCAAAATGCTTTGATCTTTTTACAAGTCCACCATATATGAAAGTACGTTGCATCTTCACCGCCACATCTCCAACATTTAGGCTGATAATTCGGATACATACTTGCTAATTTTTTAGGATCTAAATGCCACCTATAAAACATTTTATAAAAATTCTCTCTTAAGTTTTGAGCTTGCGTAAATTTCACATTTCTCACCCAGATCTTTTCCCAAGTGTCCATTGTGATAACTTCCTGAATATTCTGTGCCCATTTTATCATACAGTCCTTAACAATTTCTGTTTCTGAGTCAATCTCTATCAATGCAAGATATATCTGTTTGATATGCGCTGGTCCCTGATTTCTAATTTGCTTTACCAAATTTTCATCATCCATTAAAAAACCAATTTTCTGATCCTCTTTCCACCTGGCTTGTAATTGTCCATATTGAAACCAAGTTTGTACAATCTTTTTTTCTCGTAAAAGGTTATATGACTTCAAACACCACACATTCCTCTCCAAACTCAAAATTTCCTTATATGTAATCACATCATGTTTAAATCCAACATTTATATTCTCTATTGCGTGTTTGGGTATTGCCCATAACGGTATCTTATAATTTAACTTTTGTCTGTGTTTTTTCCAAACTCGCAACAAAGCATACCTCAAAATATGCCTTTTAAACACATTGTCTACCTTTTTGTCATACAATAAATATGCATGCCAACCAAATAGCAAATCATGCCCTTCAAGATTTAATAGTCTCCCCTGTGTCAAATTAATCCAATCACTTATAGCTGATAATGCAGCAGCTTCATAATATAATTTAAAATTGGGCATTCTTAGACCACCTCTTTCACGCGTATCCTGCATAATTTTAAATTTAACCCGTGGCCTTTTCCCTGCCCAAACAAATTTATTAATACCCTTCTGCCATTCCTCCAAATTTGAATCCTTTTTGAGAATGGGTATCATTTGAAACAAAAATAAAAATTTTGGCAGAACATTCATTTTTACTGCTGCAATTCTTCCCAATAATGACAATTGTAATTTTTTCCAACTATCCAATTCTTTTTGCACTTTGTTCCATAACTTTTCATAATTATTTTTATATAATTTAACATTTGAGGGTGTTAAATATACCCCCAAATATTTAACCCTTTCAACAATTTCAAATCCAGTTAACCTTTCTAAAGCTACCTTTTGTAATACTGTCATATTTTTAGATAAAATTTTAGGTTTTTGTATGTTAATCTTAAATCCAGAAACTTTCCCATATTGCGATATTAACTCCATCAATTCCATAACAGAATTTTCTGGGTGTGTCAACGTAATAACCAGATCATCCGCAAACGCCCTCAATTTATAATCCTGATCTCGTATTTGAATTCCCTTAATTGTTTCCGAATTCCGTATTTTAATCAGTAATATCTACAACGTTAAGACAAATAATAAAGGTGATAACGGGCAACCCTGCCTCGTACCCTTTTCAATATTACACATTTCAGTCAAACTACTATTAACAATTATTCGAGCTGTTTGCTTCTGATATAATGCCCTGATTGGTTGTAAAAATTCATCCCCAAAATTCATTTTATCTAATACTTTCAGCAAAAATTTCCAATCCAATTGATCAAAGGCTTTTTCAGCATCCAAAAAGATCAATGCTGCAGAGATCTGGTTATTCCTTTCCAGAAATTCCAACAAATCAACTATATGTCTCACATTATTTTTCATTTGTCTACCACTTATAAACCCAGTTTGATCACCATGAATTACCTGTTGCAATACCCTCATCAGTCTACTAGCTAAAACCTTAGCAAATATCTTGTAGTCCGTATTCAAAAGTGATATTGGCCTATAATTTCTTGCTTGAGTAACATCCTGATCTTCTTTCGGAATTAAAGAAATAAAAGCAGTTTTCCAAGACGGAGGCACTCCTCCCCCTTTTTGAATTGTCTGAAACAGTTCCTTTAATGGCTTTATCATCTCAAACTGTAGATTTTTATAATACGCAGCAGTCAAACCATCCGTGCCTGGCGCTTTACCTACTTTTAACTGTTTGATTGCCAAAAATATTTCTTCCTCAGTTATCAACTGATTCATCTCTTCTTTTTGCTCTTGCGTAAGAACCGGGATGCTAAAGTCTTTTAAATATAAATCAATGTCCATTTCATTAATCTTATCTCTAGCATATAATTTAGAAAAAAAATCAACAAAGGTTTCCTTAATAAGATTCTGTTGATACACAATCTTTCCCTTATGTTCTATTTTGTCTATATTAGAAACCCTTTGCTTCTTCCTTAGCATATAAGCTAACCATCTACCTGGTTTATTGGCATTGCAAAAAGTATTATGCCTTGCAAACCGTAGATTAGTTGCCCCCTGTCAGCCATTAACTTATCAAATTGTCCTCTTAATAACTTAATAGTCTCTTTGATCTTCACATCCGATGGATTCAAAATTAAAGCCTTTTCTTTTTCCTTAATCTCTGTCTCTAATTCTTTCCTCCTAAATTCCAAATTACGTCTATATTTATTGTTAAGATATATCAACACACCTCTCATATACGCCTTACTAGCATCCCATACCATTTCCATAGAGGTACCCTTATGCATATTTGTTTCAAAAAAAACCTTCATCTGTTTTTTACACTCTTCCACATTTTTCTGATTTCTAAACAAATTCTCATTTAAACGCCAGGAACGTCGTTCTCTAATGTCTTTTCCAATCTCTAACCAGACTGGGCTGTGATCAGACATAGTCCTTGAACAAATCTTTATCTTCTTAGTTCTAAAAAAAAGATCATTAGTCAATAATATAAAATCAATCCTGGAAAAAGATTGATGTCTATCAGAAAAAAAAGTATAGTCCCTTTCTTGTGAGTTCCTTTCCCTCCAAACATCACGTAAATCCATATCATCCATCATCTCAAAAAAAGATTTAGGCAGTTTAGCATGACTTGGGGTACTTCTATAAGATCCACTCTTATCCATTTGTACATTCAAAACACCATTCCAGTCTCCCATAAAAATAAAAGATTTGTAATCCAATTGGGTAATCCTGCTGTGTAATAAGCTATAAAAATCAGCTTGCTGTTGATTAGGAGCATATAATCCAACCAAAAGAATTTTTTTACCTTCTAGTAACAAGTCCACAATAACATATCTTCCTTGTTGATCTGCTTCAATTAACTCTGCTGTAATTGTATTCTTAACATAAATAACCACTCCATTTTTCTTGTTAACTGCAGAAGCAATAAATTGTGTACCTAATCTTGAATTTGATAAATACTTTTGGTCCATAGCTCTAATATGTGTTTCTTGTAAGCAAATAACATCAGTCTTAAATTGCTTTAAATATTGAAAAATTTTCTTTCTCTTCTGTGGTGAATTTAATCCATTGACATTCCAAGTTAAAAACTTAGTCACCATTTCTGGCAACCCGAAGCTTTTGAAGCGCGTCTTCCAGAATCCCCTTTACATTTTTAGGCCGCGCTCCTCCCACAGCTTGGCTATAGGTACACTTTGGAGGTTCCACAACATTCTGCTGGTCCTGCTCTTGCTCACGTCTGACTCGTCTCGAAGCAGCACGCGTAATCCTCTGGTCTCTTCTTCTGATACTGTTGAAATTTGACTCACTCCTGCTGCTTTCTCATCTATCTGTATTCCTTCGGCATCATGAGACTTTCCCTCCTTTGTTGATTCCAGAAGTGGTATGGGGATTGCTTTTAAAACATTGCTATAAAAATCACGTGCCTGCATCACTGTAGCAAGACGGTATCTTATGTCTTCAAACATTACCACCATACCCACTGGGATCTCCCATCTAAACTTGATATCACGTCGCTTAAGCTCCTGTGCCAGAAATGCAAATTCCTTTCGTTTCCTTAAAATTTTTGGAGGGATCTCTTTTAAAACCAGAACTTCTTGCTCTGCGATCACAAGCTTAGTATTGTAAGAGACTTAAATAACTTCATTCCTGGTTGCTCTCTTTGTAAAATAAACAACCACATCTCTAGGTAATTTCCTTTGTCTCGCAATCCAGGAATTAACACGGAAAATTTTATCTATATCTTCTGCAATTCCTTCAGCTGGCCTTCCCAACACATCTTCCAGAGCAACAGAGACTAATTTCTTCAAATCTTCCTTGAGATTCTCCTTAAGACCCCTAATTCTCACAGCAAACTCCATTTCATGATATTGTACCAATGTCAGGTCATAATCAATTTTATCCACCACATTCTCAGTCTCTAATATCTTTGCATCCAATTTAGTATTATTTTGAGTGAGATCCTCCACTCTTTTGTCAAGGCGTTCAATACATATCGCCATGCCTTGAAATGCAAGCAAGATGTCCTCCCTTATTACTGTAAACTTTTCATCCATAATTTCTGTCAGCTTCTCATCCAACTTTTCATCTATCATCTCAGCTAAATGCTGTGAATGCTTTTCCAAAGCATCTTGCAAAACTTTAACTGTTAAAACAGGCGAAGGTAAAGGTGCAGGAGGTGCTAAAACTTGCGCTGGAGGTTGCGGCAGGGGGGAAGCCCCCGCAGTTTTAGTAAGTTTAGAAGATTTAGCTGCCATTTTTTCCCTCTTTTGCAACTACGCACTTTCACTTTCAAAGTCTTCAATGTGGATTGAGCCAAAGATCAAAAGTTCACTTACTCCTTATTCTCTTGCATCGCTCTGCCTGCTTTCATTATCTTCCAAAGTCCATTCTTGTAAGCAGGGATGGTTGCGTTCGCCTTGTTCTGCTCCAAAAAAAAACGGAGCAGACACGCTGCGCAGCCCGGAGAAATCCAAGCTTCGGGGGGGCTCAATCCTTCAGCCGCCAGAACTTTAAGCCCTGGCGGCCCCAGAGAGCCCTTCCCCTACTTGGATACTCACCCCCTCCTCTTCTCCCGAGGAGGGGGCTTCCGAACCGCCGAAACAGCTGATCGGCGCTGTTTTCGGCGGTTCTACAAAGCCGCGAAGCTGACAAGCTAAAAGCAGCTGTCGGCGGCGGCGCCTTGCCACCCGGAAGTCCCAAAAAAAAAAAAAAAAAAGCACTGTTAAAGCCTATGAACTTTGTGTTGTCCTTCAAATTTGTAAAGAGTTGATCATATTCTAGGTACTAAACCTGTGTTTAACAAAAAGTCTCTCCAAAAAAAATATGTAAAATGTCTTCAGCGCTTGTTTACTTCATTATTTATTACAACTGAAAACTAGAGACTTGTGCTTGAGCACAAGGAACAATTGCAGTCAAACCAGAAGAATGTTGGCATGCAAAATATAATGAAAAACACTTCCAAGAATCCCTAGGTGTTGAACATGAGCTTCCCAACACAAAAACTCCCCCCCCCCAAGCAATAGACGACATTCTGCTGGAACTACTATAAATCTTTGAATAATACATCATTATTCTTGGTCAATTAGTAGAGTCTATATTCTCCATAGGGGGGCAGTGTGATGCATCTAATCCCTGGGGACCAAAATAGATACCTCAATGGCCTGAATAACTCAGGTCTATTAAATAGGTCAAGAATATATGTTCGGAGTAGTAGATGTAGATTTTAGATGTTCATCATGAGGCTGACTATTCTACAACACTACATAGGAGCCATGGTGGCAGGCTGACTCTGCCCATAGCCAGGAGTTTCAGCATGACTGGCTCAAGGTTGACTCAGCCTTCCATCCTTCTGAGATCAGTAAAATGGGGACCCAGATTGTTGGGGGCAGTATGCTGATTCTGTAAACTGCTTAGAGAATGCTGTAAAGCACTGTGGAATGATATTTAAGTCTAAGTGCCCTGGTTTAAAGTGAGAGGCATGGGGAGTTGAAATGCATTCCATTTTGACACAGAGCTTCTCTAAACCAAAGAAATAACACATAATATTAGCTAAAGAAATATATAAACAAAATGCAGTTTACAATATAAATATGATATTTCATAAAAACTTTTATATTCATAAACTAATTGGTGCTATTTGTTTATAATTGTACTGTTTCTTGTTAAATATTGCAAATCAATGCATTAACCATTTTTTCAGCTAAATTTTTATTAAACATTTTAAGAATGCAAAAAGACAGACTAATCCAGAACAAAGAAAAGAAAGAAAAAGAGAGAAGAAGAAAAAAGATAAAAGTGTGCAAAAAGAAAAAAAGGAATAGAAAAGAAGTTTCCAACTTTTTTTGAAGCAAATATATGTAAAATTACAAATTTAACTCTTTCTTTATGGTTACAAAAAAGGCCACTTTTTTCTATTATGTATTTTTTTTCTAATCATCAAAACCACAAGTCCTACAGTAAATGCACTTTTTTCTATTTTATGCAAAAAATCTATAAGGCATTTAGTCAGCGGTGACATTAAATGAAGCTTTTTCTCCATTCTGGCAATATACTTGTCAGGTTGTTACTTATTTGCAGCACTGACACACACAACAAAATTTTCACATGCAATAATTTGTAGAGCTTTCTTGTATTTTCCTGACTATATTCACTATCTTAGAAAGGAAATTATTTTAAATTGAATATCCATCTGTACAGTGGATAGAAAGATATTAACTTGTGAAGAGTTTATTAGCTTAAATTGTTTGTTTGTTTGTTTGTTTGTTTGTTTGTTTGTTTGTTTTCACATTTGTTAACCACAGACTTAACTCAGACAGGAACTTTGGGAGGTGTTAGAGAATCTAGGAATGTACCATTTTTTTTTGTGAGAGACGCCGTCAACATCTGAAGGTTGACATATTTTTCACCTCTGTTCTATGATTTAATCTCAATGTAATCTAACTGTAAGGAAAAAAATTCTCTATTCCAAATTAGATTCAGAATTTCCAATCTGTTTGCCAAGAAGATGATATGGTACTGCAATTTATAAGAGGCCTCTAAAACCATGAAAAATATCAAATTTTGCAAAAAGGACATGCCTTTCCTTTTACTTAAAGAAGTTTCAGTAACAGATGTTGTTCTTAATTTTATATTTGTATTTCCAGAAGAAGATTTTGCACATTTATTTTTTCCAAAGTTGAAGAAATTTTCTTCTCACATACTTAAACATAAGCTTTATGACATTTTCCAGAACAACTTTTGTTCTATTAACAAATAGATATAAATTAAGTAGTGGTATATTCCTTGTTTTCTTCATGTTCACCCATCTCAATCTCAAATCCATGGTGATTCCCTGCACACATTCATGTAATTTTCCTGGCAACATTACAGTGACAATTTTTTATTGTTTTTTTCCAGCTTATTTGTTTGACTTTTCAGTTTTGCTCATAGGCCTAATAATAGCTGGTGGTTTCCCATCCAAGTACTAAACCAGGTCCGATTCTCCTTAGCTTTTTTGTACACAGCTTTGTATAAAACAGCTTGCTAAGATAAGATAGAATTATCATACTAAGTCAAAAAAATACCAGAACAGCTAGTCCTTGAATTACAACAGTTCATTTAGTGACCATTTAAAGTTACCACAATAATGAAAAAAGTGACATGACCATTTTTCACATTTATGACAGTTGTAGCATCCCCATGGTCACATGATCAAAATTCAGATGCTTGGTGACTGACTCAATATTTATGACGATTGCTGTATCCCAGGGTCATGTGATCACCTTTTGCAATCTTCTGATAAGCAAAGTCAATAGGGAAGCCAGATTCATGTAACAACCATATTACCAACTTAACAACTGCAATTCAAACAAGTTTGGAAAAAAGGTCACAAAATGGGGCAAAATTCATTTATCAATTGTCTCATTTAGCAACACAAATTTTGGGTTTAATTATGGTCATAAATCAAGGATTACCTCTATGTAACAGAATTTGTTACATCAATATCACCACCTATTATTTTATACTTATTTTGTGTTTTAATTAAATCTTTTTTCTCTGGAAGCTGAAGGTGGCATATATAGAAATCTCCATTATTGTTTCACTACAATAAACCTGTAAAATAAATTGGGATGAAAAAGTCTAGTCCATAATCCAGCCAAAATCATCCACTAAACTCTGTTGTGGAATATAGACTTGAACGTTGTCTAATAATAATCTAATAATGTGAAGTACTAATGAAATTAATAAAAGTGTAACTATTATGTTGCATTGGTTCTCCTTGTTTAGTTTCAGGATTCTTTAGATTTTAATTTTGCCTTGGGATAAGAAAGGAAAGTCAAGCTGAGACATTTATATATTAAAACAGACAAATTAACTGAATTGCAAAATTATAAAATGGTAACAAAGCATTGGCTGTGTGGAAGTGTTTGTTCAAAAGAGATTAGTAGGAGTGCATAAATCTTCAGATCAGAGAATAAATCCAGTAGGCATTATTTCTATGAGCCATTTTGAAGAATAAAGCTAAAGCACTGTGTCAGTTTTTTAAAAATATAATGAATTCATCAATTACTTCATCAATCATGGTCTGCATTCTTTAAATCATTCAAGCCTCTTTGCGTTCTTTCAACAATACCATACTAATAAACGAATTTCAGGAACAGTGAGCTGAGACAGTTTGTATTAGACAGTCATTCTGTGCCATTTTATGTTCTATAGCTTGAGAAGTTAAAATGGAAATGATGGGAGCAAAGTGATATAATAGAAATCATTACAAAAAGACTGCATGCATTGTAATCAGTTATTCATTTGTTTAAATCATTCAGTTGATTGCCTTATGGTTTATAGATGCATGATTTTTTTATTTTGCATCCAGACCTGACTTACAGAGAAAATGCCAAATGTCAAAAGGAGACAATGGAGGAAGGTATTTGTAGCCAGCAAATAGCACAAAATTCTATCACTCCAGCCTGTTTTAATGTGTGTACGCCATTCTTCTTCTATCCTGCATCTTGGCTTCCTCATTCACCTCTCTCACTGATGCTATGTTGATGCACAAAAGCATTGTTCAAATTACTTTGAAATTTGGGATTCTATGTTTGTACTTGGGCCGTTGAGGTTACAGGCAGGAGCTAGAACCAGTCATAATGGACTAGAAGCTCTCGGCAAATGGCTAACTTGGTGGGAAGTCTGATGGCCCTGCCCAATGCAAGGGTTTCTCCAACCATCAATGGTACGACAGCACATATTTGCCTACAAACCTGTCACCCTGAAGTTACACAACCAGCAAAGAGTCTGGTCATGCCTAATACAGCAAAGCCTCTTGATAACTATAATTGTTGAGATATGGCTGACACATTCCCACTCTCTGAAATGAATCGTCCAGTGTTTATTTGCAACTCTACCACTTTCTTATATGAAACACTGTCGAGCAAAATATTTAGTTCATTGTTTACATGCTGATGGCAAATAATGTGTATTTTACAGAATTTTATCAAATTATCTGTCACCTATATATAAAGTCTTTGTCAACTTCTGAAAGAATTTGACAGAATGGGTAGTTGATAATCCTAATTCTTATTTCCTCTTTTTCTTCTCCAATAAAACCATTTTTCCCATTCCTTGTCAGATCAGACATTTTTAAATTGTATTTTATATTATTGGCCATCATCTGCTAATTCCTTTTTGAATTTCAAGTAATGTAGGTGGAAGACAATTCTTCCCTCCCCCCTTTCTTTAAAGCAGAGCATCTCGTGCATTGCTGCGGTTTCTAAAAACAACTGTCAAAGCCCTTCCAAATGTCAGCATATTTAGGTTTTACAGAATAAAAAGATAATATAATACAATTAGCTTTATATTATAAAAGAATGCAACAAGCACAAATATAAAACAGGACAAGACAAAATAAAATAAGATATAAAATAAATCTACTTGCTTTATTATGAGAAACTGGAAATTATAGTCCTCACACGTATGCATAACACATAATTGGGAGAAGTTATTTTAGTGAATGTAAGCTTGAGACAACATGCCATCATGCAGAGTGAGTTGCATAGTATTGTGGCTTAAGAATCTATGTGTTTCATTTCCATGAAAATTCCAGGGTTGTTTATAATGCTAGATTCATAGCATCTATCCCTTGCAAAGTTTGTCAAATGAATATTCTCATTATATTGCCTAGATCAGATATGTCAAACTCGCGATGTCACATGACATAGCAGAACTTTTTCCCCATTGCCGACAATGGGGTGGGCATGGTTTCATCGTGATGCATCTGGCCCGGGGCTGGCAGTTTGACAACTCTGGCCTAGATTGTTTCTCTCACGAAGCATAATTAGATTATGTAATTTCAGTGTATGATATTTAAATTTGGCCACTCTTGCAGAAAAGATAAAACTTTAAGATATGCCAAACATATCTTACAATTTAGAAGTCTGTCTCCTCCACTCATCAACTAAGACAGAAAGTGGTACTAAACACTTTTTAAAACTGTAACACAACAATTATGACAAATATGGATGTTATGAATTACATCATGTATATGACAAATTAGATATTACATATGCCACAAAGGATTACAAATATGGTGCACACCCATGCCTATATAAAATTATATACGCACTAAAAAAATTTGGTTTGTTTTACCTAGTAGTGATCCTCCCCTCATTAATTAAATTAATGAACTTTCATGTAATTGATAAAGGTTTATAAGGTTTCTATGCTTCCTTTCTTAGCATATATTAAGCCATTTACCATATAATGCTTTATAATACAATAGCAGAGTCGGAGGGAACCTTGGAAGTCTTCGAGTCCAACCACTGCTCAAATGTCAAACTCAAAGTCCCCAGGCCAGATTCAGCCCATGATGTGTTTAGATCTGGCTCACAAGCAGACTAGGAGGAGGAGGTGAGCTGAAGCGGCTGCAGACCAGAGAGGCCTTGTGGAGAGTCAGGTGCAGCTGCAGTGTTGCTGGGTCTCTGCTGAGGCCCCAGGATTACCATGTCCAGCTCCAGGTGATTGAGGCTTTCAGTGGCCTCAGGGTTGGCCAGCAGCCACACGCAGTCTTCGAGGGAAGAGTCAGCTGGAGATGCAGGGCTGCTGAGGCTTGGCAGGGACCCCAGAATCAGTTCACACAGCTCCAGCTGATGAGTACTGTGTGAAAAGGCCAGCCACGCAGTGAGTGAATGCATGGGGGAGGAGAGAAGAGAATACAAAAAGAGGGGTTTGGGCAGTTAGGAAGAGTGAGGGGGGGGGAGAGAAGGCAATATGAGGAGAGGAGAGATGTCAGTGGGGCAGACTGAGGGAGGAAAGGGGATAGAAAGAATAGGAGAGGCTTCTGTGGGGGTACGCCTGAGGGAGAGAAGGGGATAGAATAGGAGAGGCTTCTGTGGGGTAAGCCTGAGGGAGAGAAGGGAATAGCAATTGGCCCTTTGAGGGCAACCAGAATGCTGATGCAGTCCTCAATGAAATTGAGCATGACCCTCTGCCCTATACCATTTCAGACAAATGGTTGTCCAGTCTTTTCTTAAAAACCTCCAGTGCTGGAACACTCACAACTTCTGGAGGCAAGTCATTCCACTGATTAATTGTTTTGTCAGGAAATTTCTCCTTAGTTCTAGGTTGGTCTTTTCCTTGATTAGTTTCTATCCATTGCTTCTTGTTCAGTCTTCAGGTGCTTTGTAGTATAGGTTGGTCCTCTCTTCTTTGTGGCAGCTTCTTAGATATTGGAACACTGCTATCACTGCTCATCCTTCTAGAGTCTCAAGAACTTTTTATCTGGTGGCGACCAAAACTAGATGCAATATCCAAGTATGGTCTTATCTTACCACAGCATTATAAAGTGTTACTAACACTACATAATCACTTCACCTATTTAGGACATTATTATTATCATGTTAAGACCAGTAGGGATCTTGCTCAGAACTAACAAAAAATATATATTTCTTTCCACTTACATTTTTATCATCACGTTTTAAAAATATTTCTGTTCTTTCACCTGAATATTGATTTTCCATCAGTTCAAGATATTTTTCCAAATTGGAATCTTAACCCCGATTAAGACAATCTCATACTCCAGATGCATCTATTTATATTTTTTATTTCACATTCATGTGACCTATTTAATAGGCATGTGTTTCAAATTATTTTTCATAGCAGCTTATTATTCTGCATATTTTATGTTATGTACTGGGCTTGTGGTGATACACCACGTGCGTTTCTGGAGCAGCTAACAGCTCTCCAGTAACCCAGACTAGCTGTCTCCTGTCCTGCAGTTGGCTAGCACCAGGCGGCAAGCGTGGGTTCAAACCTATTGGCTGCTGCCTAGGGGCTAGACTATATATTGTGGCTGATTGCAGCCAAGTTTCAGTACAGTTCTAGCAAGAATAAAGTATGTGTTATCCTGTACTCAGCCTCGTGTCTTCCTTCCTGCACCAAAGAGCCCACTACTTGAGATTTTATATCAAAGAAGTGGACCTAATCTGGGCTGCATTAGTCTCCACCACCATTAGTTGACAGCAAAGGTTTATAAAAATTATCTTAATATTTACAGCCAAAATCCGGTTGCCCTGCAACAGAAGTTGAAAGAGGGAATCATTAAATCAGCTGAAAAATATGGTGTGAGGGATTTCAGTTCAAATAATATTTTCTACTGCTTTTTGACTAACAACTTTTTGAAAAGACCATATTTTGTATACAGAACACACAAACATATATAAGTGAAAATCTAATATTTTGTTTTATCAAATAGTTACTGGCATGTGTGATGTGTCATGAAACATGATGAACTAGATCTTGATGAAATCTGGACTGCTCTGTGAGTTCAGAAAGTGCAGAAAGTTGCTGATATGCCTTTCATTGGCCGGATAAAGACATTGTTATTTCACTGAAACTTTTGCTTAGTTAATCGCTTATTGAAATATGGTAATACAGTTGTTATGCATACATTATTGGTTTTCCTTAACAAACAACTTGAAGACTGAAGTGGGGGGAACAAGAAGAACATTACACAGTCTTCAACTATAAATAGAACAACAACTATTTATTCATAGTTGTTGAATCAGAAAACAAATTGATCAAGAGAAAGGGGAAGATCAACAACACTGTAGTTAGGTGAGGAAAATAGCACTACTTCTCAAAATCTACATATTAAAGGTAAAATATATATATTAAATAGGACCTGGATCTCTGAAGATTTCTGCCAGCTGTAAGACAAAATAACAGAAGAATAACAGTTGGAAGGGACCTTGGAGGGCTTCTAGTCCAACCCCCTGCTCAGGCAGGAAATCCTATACTGATGATGGCGAACCTTTTAGAGACCAAGTGCCCAAACTGCAACCCAAAACTGACTTAGTATCATCGGGTGCCGGGTTTTTGTGGCCCATTGGGTGGGTGTGGCCCATTGGATGGTCGCAGCAGATTGGGTAAGTGTCATTGGGGTGGATGAGGCCATCTCGATGTTGCTCATAGGGAGGGATGTCTGTGGGAGCCAAGCAAGATTGGGGAAGATCCAGCGAGTCTCTGGCGGGTGGGATGATGGGCATGAGGCTTGTCCTGCAGAGTGAGGCAAGGCAAGGCACAGGCAGGGCAGAGGTGCCATTGCCACAGGACAAGGCAAGGTGAGGCAGGGCCTCGAGCAGCTGCTGCCTGACACCACTGGCCCCTGCCGACTGTGGCCATTTGCCAATTTGGGCGTTGCACCCAATACAGCTGCCATGAGGCTGTGGAATAAGCCTGGCAGAGGTAAGGAACCAGTATAATGGCATTCCATCTCGTGTATTGCACCCAATGCAGCTGCAATGCGGCTCGGCTGAAAGCAGCCATGGAACAAGTGAGGCAGGTTTCCCCCTCACCTTCCCATTCAGCTACAGCTTTGGTGGCTCCGTAGGCAGAGCTGCACCACTTTTAGGACATGGCATGGGGCTGGGAGTCAGGTAAGGAAAGAAAGGCAATTTCTTGGGAAAGCAAAGATTTCTTTCCTTACCTGCTCCACTTGTTCCAAGGCTGCTTTCCACTTAGACGCGTTGCTCTTGCCAATGGCCCGACCGCACACTTCAGCATTCTCCCTCCCTGAGCCTCCAGTGCTCCACCCGCTGCTTTGGTCGGCCTGCCAGCCCCCACCTGAACACCCTGCCCATTGCTGCCCAGCACAGCCGCTCTTTTTTTACTAGCTTGCCTTTCAGCTGCATTCCGTTTCAATGTTCACTTCTCAGACTTTGCCGCATGTTTGTGGGAATATTGGTAAAAAAATTAAAAGTTCCATCAGACTTTCTTTTTTTTTCTATCTAAGCTTTTTATTAATTCTTTTTTCTTTACATACATATGTTAATTTTTCAACCAGCATGCAGTCTGGGTTCAAAAGCGCTAATACATAATCAAATCCTACTCTTTGGTTCTCTCCTCTAGCCATTTGTAGAATAATTTCCAGCTTTGGTAGTATTCTGTTTCTTCTTTATCTTTCAATCTCATAGTTAGTCTGTCCATTTCAGCACATTCCAGTATTTTTTTTAATTACTTCTTCCTCTGGTGGTATTCCTTCATTTTTCCAGTATTGCGCAAAGATTATTCTTGCTGCTGTTGTAATATGTAGAACCAAATATAAACTTTGCTTATTAATCTTTTCTGGTATTATACCTAATAGAAAAAATTCAGGATTAAATACTACATGTTCTCCTAATATTTTTTCTAACCAAGCATGTATTTTTTTCCAATAAGCCTTTACTTTATCACATGTCCACCAGATATGATAGTACGTGCCTGAATTATGTTTACATTTCCAACATCTATCTGACATATTTTTTAACATTTTTGCTAATCTAGCTGGTGGCAGGTGCCATCTATAAAACATTTTATATAAATTTTCTTTATACGCAGTTGACAACATCAGTTTATAATTTCTATCCCATAATTTTTGCCATTTTTCTAGTTCTATATTATAACCAAAGTTTTTCACCCACCTTGTCATTGTTTCTTTAGTTTGTTCACTATCCATTTCCAAAATTAACAAAAAGTTATACATTTTCTTAATTAGTTTCTCATCAAAGGTTAACAATATCTTATCAAATACAGTTTGTTCTTTATAAAATCCATACAGTTTCACATCTTTTTCATATCTATTTGGTATTTGTAACTGTACCCACCATGACATGTTGATGCTCTGATTTTCCAGCTCTTGGTTCAATTTTAATGTCCCATCAGTATTTAAAATATCTCTATATGCCCATTTTTTTAAAAAATCTATCAAATTTGGATGTGAAAAAGCTTCCGTCGTTGATAGCCACCCTGGAATTTTTACATATATTTTGGTTTAGATTTTTTCACATACTGTTATCAAAGCATTTCTAATATAGTGATTTTGGAAGGAGGGATTCGTGTTCCTGGCAATCTCCCTTGCTCCGATTCAGCTTGCTTTCTGCAAGAGAAAGCCAGGCCGCAGGGCCACCTCCATGGGTACTGCTCTAAAGTAGAGAGGGAAGGACAAAGAGGGAGGGAAAGAAGAAAGAAAGGAAGGAAAGAAAGAAGGGACAATGGAAGATGGAGGGAGAGAAATAGAGAGAGAGAGAGAGAGAGAGAGAGAGAAGGAGAAAGAAATAGGGAGGGAGAGAGAAGGAGAAAGAGGGAGAGAAATAGAGGGAGAGAAAGAAAGAGGGAGAGGGAAAGAGAGAGGGAGAGAAAGAAAGAAAGGGAGAGAGAAGGAGAAAGAAAGGGAGGGAAATAGAGGGAGAGAGAGAAAGGGAGAAATAGAGGGAAAGAAAAATAGGGAGAGAAAGGGAGAGAGAGAGGAGAAAGAAAGGGAGGGAAATAGAGAGAGAAAGAGGGAGAAAGAGAGGGAAAGAGAAAAATAGGGAGAGAGAGAGAAAGAGGGAGAGAGAGGAGAGAGAAAGAAAGAGGGTGGGGGAGAGATGGAGAGAAAGAGAAGGGGGGAGAGAGAAATTAACATGATTAAGTGAATCTGGTTTCCCCACTAACTTTGCTTGTCAGAAGGTTGCAAAAGGCAATCACATGACCCTGGAACAATGTGACCATCATAAATATGAATCGATTGCCAAGTATCCGAATGTAAATCACATGACCCTGGGGATGCTGCAATGGTCATAAGTGTGAAAAGTAGTCATGTCACTTTTTTCAGTGCCATCGTAACTGAACAGTCATTGGGCGACTGGTGGTACTCGGACATTGCCTCCTCCTAAAAGTGGTGCAATGGATGAAAAGGTTGAAAAGCCCTGTTTTAGTATACCGATACTATTTGGTTCAGAATTTTTTTTTCTTGTTTTCCTGCTCTAAAAACTGGGTGCGTCTTATGGTCAGGTGCGTCTTATGGTCCGAAAAATACGGTAGTTCTTGCCTTGCTCAGCAGTGCAGGTTGATCCCTTTTCATCGTGCCACCCTTCCTTTCCTCACACAGCCTGTTACTTGACCACAAAGAGTTGCTGCCCAGCACATTAGATTACAATAAATTACTGGTTGACCTCTATCTTCTGGAGTGTTCAGTTTCTAATTTTATGGCCTGTATCAATCAGATTATTGAATGGTGTCTGAAATGCAGCCATCTAACACAGAAATCCATTTTGAACAAGTAATGCATGATCCTACAAGAGATAAAAATGATAAATGCACTTATGATGCCTTGAAAAGAAAAATAACATCTACAGAATTTTTATTGGACCTAGAATTGATGTGTGATGCTCTCCAAGAATTGTCAGATTTAAGTTTGGATCTACAGGACTGCAACATCAACTTGTATAAGGCAAATAAGAAAATAAAAATACTGGTACAAGTTTTTGAAGAAAGAAGACAGAACTTTGGGCCCTATTATAAATGTGCTGTTGCTGCTGTAAGTGATCTTTGCTTTCGTGGAGTTTTACTTCACAAAAGAGATTCAAGAAAGGATCCTCCCTTTGACCCAAGTATATTTTATACAAAATTGAAAGACAATTGAAAAAAGATTACTTGATAGCAAAGACGATGAGTTGGCATATTGGTCTCGTGCACTTGATCAAAAATATTGGCCTGAAGATGTTAATATTCAACTGACATTTGGAGGAGTGGAAATTAGAAACTTATCAATCAGACTGCAACTAAATGAAAGAGAAATGATTTGTGGATTGCGTGAATACATTCTCGAAAAGACATATCCAGAAAAACTGTTGCATTTGATATGGACTCTGAATACCATTCCTATTTCTTCAAGTGAATGTGAACGTGGATTTTCACAGATGAATCTAATTGCCACCTCAACAAGAGCTTAGTTAAAGACTAAGACAATTTCAGCACTTTTGTTCATCAAATTTGTCGGACCACCTCCGAGATTTTTCAATCCTTCAAAGTATATTGATCTGTGGTTACTCAGAGGACGACATTCGGCCATAGATACTAAGAGCAAGGAAAGGATTCGAGAACATTTGCCAGACGAGAATTGGACAAAAGTTTGGAATCATCCATGAACATTTGCCTTAAATACAATAAATTAAATGTATGTTAAGAATTGAATATATAATTGTTTAATTATATAAATAAATATATAAATAAAATTATATAAATAAATAACAAGATGAGAGTTCCGGCACCTTTTTTTTTTTTTAGAAAAAAAGCCCAGCCTAAGAGTTATCCATTCTTTCACCCATGTTAATACAGATGCTTGATAATACAAAGCCCACTAGGGTAGTCCAAAACCTCCATTTTCCTTAGCATCTTGCAACATTTTCATCTATATTCTAGCTTTCTTTCCTTGCCAAACAAACTTCAAAATTAATGAATTTAACTATGGGAAGAATTTTTTCTCAAGTTTTATCGGAATTGTTTGAAATAAAAATAAGATCTTAGGCAATATATTCATTTTAACTCTAGCAATTCTTCCTAATAGTGACAATTGTAGGTTCTTCCACTTTTCCAAATCTAGCTTTATTTGTTTCAATAGCTTTATATAATTGTCTTCTTTTATTGTTCAGCATTTGGCTGATAAATATATAGCCAAATATTTAACTTTTTTCACTATCTGTACCTCTATTGATTCTGACAATCGCTTTTTTTGCTTATCCGTAAGATTCTTAACTATTATCTTAGTTTTTTATTTATTTATTTTTAATCCCGCTATTTCTCCATACTATTCTATCTTTCCCCACAATTTGGGAATCATCTCCAGGGATTCTTCCAAAATAAATACTAAATCATCAGCAAATGCTTGTAATTTATATGTTTCACCCTTTATCCCCAACCCTTTAATTCCATCAGACTTTCTTAACTTCTTCAGTTTTCATGAGATGTTAGAAAGTCTGATGGAACTTGTTATGTATGCAGGCACCTGCATAGCAACAGCCACCAGGGGGTCTCGGCCTGAACGGTTTTGGCGGGAAACCCAGTTTTGGCGGGAAACCTAGGGCCAACCCCATTGGCTGTCCGCTTACCTGGCTAGTTATTTAAGGAGACCAGGTAACCCTAATTCCCCAGTACGCTACCCCCCTTCCAATAAAGAGCTGAACACATACCCTGGCTGGCGTCTCTTCCTAGCATCGGACCCACTACTTAACAGTGGAGACGGTGGTGGGATTGCTGCCGACAAAGAGCTGAAGTCACTTGGGGAGCGCACCGCACGCTGAAGGAACGAGGAATCTTCCCCTTCCTCCCAACACAACCGCCAGCCAACTGGACCACGCCGGTCACTGCACCTGCGACCGAAACCGTGACTTGAGACCCGAACCAACGCAGCGATGGCAAAGGCCGGACAACCCCGCGAATTCGACATCTACCACCCCGAGACATGGGCCCGGTAGCTGACTCATGTCGAACTATACATCCATTTCAATCAGATCTCAGAGGACAGCGCGAAGGCGGCAGCCCTGCTCTGCATCGGGGGACCAGCACTCCTGGAGATCGCCGCGAACCTGTTCACCGCAGAGGCCATCAACACTGTCGCGTACCAGGACCTCATGGCCAAGCTCAATGCCCATTTCAGACTCCGGCGTTCCAAAGTGGCCGCGAGGTCACAATTCGAAAAAAGGGACCAGCGCCCCGACGAGTCCAGCGCCGAGTTCCTCGCCGCCCTACGAGAAACCGCCGTCGCCTGCAAGTTTTCGAACTTGGAAGAGCGTCTACAGGACTGGTTGATTTGCGGCCTATGAGACAGGCGACTGCAAGAGCGCCTGTTCGAGAAAAAGAAGGTTTTGCTCCAGGAAGCCGAAGATGCCATCCTGGCCCACGAAGCAGCCTGTGGGGCCGTCCAAGCAGTCCAGGAAGCCCGGACCGGCAGCCAGGCGGCCAGCATCCACCGGCAGGTCACCACAGCCGAGGACGAGCAGAACATCAACCTCCTCCAGCTGAAGTCGACCCCTGACCAGCGAGCCAGACGCCCAGACCGGCCCAGGTCTCCCAGCAACTCCACCAACCCTCAGAAGTGCGTAGGGTATGGTGGGAATCACGTGCGCAGCCTCTGTAAGTTCCGGGTGGTCACGTGTTGGGCCTGCAAGAAAACAGGCCACATAGCCGTGGTCTGTCATAGCCGCCGCCCCCGAGAGGAGATCCACGAGCTGCAACTGGAGGAATCGCCGTTCGAAGGTACTGGGGCTCCGACCAAAATGCGAATTGGCTACGTTGAGAGCCGGCTGGCCATTAACCACATGGGTAGCCGCCGGCTGCTCAAGCCCAAAATTAGACTAACAATCCACTTGCAAGGCGTCCCTTGCAGCATGGAGCTTGACTCCAGATCGGTGGTCTGGATCATTTCGGACGAGACCCTTAACTACATAAATAGCCGGAGCAAGCAGCGGATAAAATTACGGCCTACAAAATTAACCCTGACCGATTTTCAGAATTCGCCGGTCAAGGTAAAGGGGGAGGTTACCGTCTCGGTGGGGTTTAAGGGTCACGAAGAGCACCTGGAGGTTGTAGTGGTAGAGGGCCGGAGAGCCAGCCTGATTGGCCTAGACTGGTTCGAGGCCCTGGGAATCACAGTCTCTGGGATCCACCGGATCCAGGGGGACTCCATCGAGGCCATGTGCAAGGAGTTCGCAGACGTCTTCGACGGGACACTGGGCAGGTACAGAGGGCCCCCCATATCGTTCAAGCTTAACTCGAGCGTTCTCCCATTAGGGTCTGGCCACGGCGAGTCCCCTTCACGCTCAAACACAAAATCAAGCGCGAACTGGATAAGCTGGTGGCCCAGGGAATCTTAGAGCCCATAGATGGGGGGGAGTGGGAAACCCCAATTGTCACCCCCCTCAAATCCAACGGGGAAATTAGGATCTGCACCGACTACAAGTGTTCGGTGAACCGCGCCCTGAACCTGCATGCTTACCCGGTCCCCACGGTCAGCCACGTTCTCACTTCCCTCCAAGGCGGCGCCATCTTTGCAAGGCTCAATCTTGCACAGGCATACCAGCAACTCACGGTTACCAGGGCAACAGCTGTCATTCAAACCATAGTCACACACAGGGGGGCATTCTGGGTGAACAGGCTGCAGTTTGGGGTGAGCGTAGCTCCTGGCATTTTCTAGGAAGTTATGGAAAAGACACTCAGGAGCATCCCAGGAGTCTGCCCCTATTTCAATGACAGCCTGATTGCAGGAGCATTAGCAGAAGAGCTGGCAGGTAGGCTCAAGGAGGTACTGTCCAGGCTGCGCACAGCTGGCCTCAAACTCAAGAGGGAGAAATGCAGCATAGGGGTTCCCTCCACAGAATTTTTGGGATTCAGGGTAGATTCTAGGGGAATCCACCCCACAGAGTCCAAGGTGAGAGCCATCAAACTAGCACCCACAACCAAGAACAAGGCAGAGCTACAGGCATTCCTGGGCCTGCTGAACTTCTACCACACATTCCTTCCACACAAGGCAGCCATAGCAGAGCCACTTCACAGGCTACTGGACAAACAGGCAGCATGGGTCTGGACTCCCGCCCACGACCAAAGCTTCAGGGCTCTAAAAGCACTACTGTCGGATAAGTCCACAGTAATCCATTTCATTGAGACAAAGCCCATATGCATCACATGCAATGCATCCCCTTACGGTGTGGGCGCAGTACTCAGCCACCTCGAGCCCAATGGGGTGCAAATTCCCATAGCCTACTATTCCAGGACACTGTCTGGAGCAGAAAGAAACTACGCCCAAATCGACAGGGAAGCCCTGGCAATCGTGGCAGGAATCAAAAAATTCCATGATTGTCTGTATGGCAGGGAGTTCACTGTCTACACAGACCACAAAACACTCCTGGGCCTGTTCACAATGGACAGGCAGACCCCCCAAATTCTGTCCCCCAGAATGCTCCGGTGGTCCATCTTTCTTGCAGCGTACAATTGCAAGCTGGTGCACAAGCCAGGAAAGGAGATGGGCCATGCAGACGGCCTAAGTAAGTTACCCATTGACACCCCCGAACCAGACCCAGCACCAGCAACACAGATACTAGCCCTGCAGGAGCTACCAGAATGCCCACTCCATGCCAAGGACATTGCCAGCAACACAGCCACTGACAACATCATGAGCAGGCTACACTCATGGGTATGCACAGGGTGGCAGGACAAGTCCTCGGGGCCTGAGTTACAGACTTACTTCACCAGGCGCAATGAGATCTCCATGCACAGGGGTTGCCTCCTCTGGGGAAGCAGGGTCATCATTCCCACCGCAGTATGGGGCAGGGTATTGGACTCTTTACACGAGGGACACCCGGGGGTGGTTAGGATGAAGGCTCTGGCCAGAAGCTACGTCTGGTGGCCAGGGCTGGACAAGGACATTGAGGAATGGGTCAAGCCCTGTTACACGTGCCAGAGATCCAGACCGGAGATGCCACACACACACGTGCACAGGTGGGAGGCCACACACACACCCTGGTCCCGCATCCACATTGACTATCCAGGGCCATTTCAGGGCCAACTGTTCTTAGTAGTAGTGGACAGCCACTCCAAGTGGCTGGAGGTAGTTCCTGTTCCCAACATGACTTCGGGGAGGACAATCCAGGTGCTCAGAGCTCTCTTTGCCATACACGGCCTCCCCGACGTAATCGTGTCTAATAACGGGCCTCAGTTTACCGCTAATGATTTCCAGGTGTTCTTGAAGGAGAATTGGATTAGGCACGCCACCTCCATGCCCTTCCATCCATCGACCAACAGGCAAGCTGAACGGATGGTAAGGACAACCAAAGACGCACTCCGGCACATCATTAGTGGGGACTGGCATCACAGACTGGTGAAATTCCTACTCGCCCAACACACCACACCATGCGTTGCTACCGGGAAGAGCCCAGCAGAACTTTGATGGGGACGGCGTCTCATCACCAAGCTGGACCACTAACACCCAGACCGAGTAGCAGCCGAGTCGGAGAGGCCATCACCATCATCATCACCATCATCACCATCATCACCTGCACACAGGGTTCTCAACGTGGGGGACCTGGTCTGGGCAAGGAATATGGGGCAGGGCATCCATGGGTTCCGGGGACAGTGGTTGAGAAAACGGGACCCCTCTCTTACATCATGGGGGTGGAGGGGGACAGACACATAAGGCGACACATCGACCAGCTCAGAGGAAGGCTCCCTGAGCGCATCACACATGCCCAACAGGAAAGCCACACCCCAGGAGAGGTCAGCTCAACCGGAAACAACACAGAACAGGAACCAGAGGAGGAGGGCCTCCTGAACCCAGCTCTGTTCAACCCAGCACAGAGGCCTCAAGAACCAGCGGTCCAAGCCCAGGGCCAAGCCACACCCAGACGGTCCACCTGGCCCCATAGGACACCTGCCTACCTGGCGGACTATGTGTGCAAGTGACCACCACACAGTTGCATTGGGTTTTTTTTGACACACAGTGTATATAGTTATGTAGCTAGTTGCAATTGTTATCGTTGTTATGTGGTTCTTCTCTAAGGGGGGAGGGGTGTTATGTATGCAGGCACCTGCATAGCAACAGCCACCAGGGGGCGTCGGCCTGAACGGTTTTGGCAGGAAACCCAGTTTCGGCGGGAAACCTAGGGCCAACCCCATTGGCTGTCTGCTTACCTGGCTAGGTATTTAAGGAGGCCAGGTAACCCTCATTCCCCAGTACGCTACCCCCCCCCTTCCAATAAAGAGCTGAACACGTACTCCAGTTGGCGTCTCTTCCTAGCGTCGGACCCATTACTTAACAGAACTGGGTTGTTTTTTTTAACCAATAGTCCCACAAACACGCGGTGAAGGCTGAGAAGCGAATGGAGAAACAGAATGCAGCTTAAAGGCAGGTTAGTAAAAATATGCTTGCAGAGGCGGGGCAGGCATGGCAACCTTACCCTCTGTGGGTATTGATGCAGGTTGCTCATAGATGGGACTGAATGCCTAGGACTGGGGTGATGGCGCACATGCCCACAGAAAGGGCTCTGTGTGCTCCCTGTGGCATGCATGCCATAGGTTTGCCACCATGGCCCTATACCATCTTAGACAAATGGCTGTCTAGTCTCTTCTTAAACACTTCCAGTGTTGGAGCATTCACAACTTCTGGAGGCAAATTGTTCCACTGATTAATTGTTCTAACTATCTGGAAATTTCTTCTTAGTTCTAGGTTGATTTTTCTCCTTGATTAGTTTCCATCCATTATTTCTTCTCTTTACAGACCTTACAGACTAGATCATGCTGTTTTATGGGGTTTAAAAAACATGCATTCTCTGCCACCATTCCTTTCTCTTAACATACCTTCCTCTCCCAAAGGTTTGAACCAGTCTGAGTTCATAAAGCTTCAGGTAGTCTTTTCAAACCTGGATCTCCCCAAAATCTGGGTTGGCTCAGTGGTGTGCCTATTTGATGTGTATTAGTTGTTTAGATTGTGATATGTCTATTCCTCTGTATTATGAAGTTTATTTTCCAGTTATTTAATTCAGAGGTCCCCAACCCTTTGTGCACCAGGGACTGCTTACGTGGAGAGAGGTTTTTTGCAGACCAGAGGGGGTGTGATTTTGTGTGCTGCCTGCATTCTGCAGATGGGGCTTTGCTTTTTTGTGCGGCCTGATTGCTGGCATGCCGCGGTCCACTACTGATCCATGGATCGGGGGTTGGGGACCCCTGATTTAATGTGCTTTTTAAAATACTATATTTGTTTTGACTCATATGCTACAAAAATGAGCTTTTTAAAACAAAATAAATAATTCTTCACTGCTCCCCATTTTTTTTCTTTTGATTTTTCACTGGCAATATTAATACCCTTTATTGCTGATATATTTGATGGTTCAGTAGTGAAGATCCCATTCTCCCTTTCCAATAATAAGATACATAAAATAGTCTTAAATCTAACCCAGATAGTTCAGGATTATTCACTCTGACCACATTCCCACAGTCATAACCCAATCAGTCATTAACCCACTCAATGTCCTATGCCAATGTTCCTGGTAGCACATAAGCACACTAACTTGGGTCTGAAATCACGGTTCAGCAATCCCATCCATCTCCACTGAGATGCTCATTGGCTTCATTGCATTACACATTCTTTTCCTATTAACCTGGGAAGAAGAGTGGCTTGGCTCAATCTTGGAAGATCTCCTCCAAGCTGCCAACTTTAATAATGAGTTCTGTAATGGAAAGTTCTGCTTTTTTCAAGCATTTTTCTCTCTTTTTCATGAAGGAAGAAGTGGGAAAAATGGGATCGGATTTTAGTTTTCCAATAATAGCTAACTATATGGAGTTTATTTAATTGTATGTTCCTTGCAGCTAACTGTGATTTGAGCTAAAATTAATTTGTACGGCTTAGCTGATTGGGTTATTTAATTCTTTTGGTTTCCCCATTAGGCATTAAGCTTTCCCTATTGACCCAGTTAAGTCCACCAGGAAAACAGATTCACTGCCAATAACCTGCCATGATTTTATCAGAATTCTCCCCTGCCCCAGAGATCCCCAGATCTAAAATATTATATGTGCTGAGCAAGGGCTGATATGTCAATAGGTCATGGTCATATCCTACAAGCTATACACAGGCAATCACACTTTGTATTTTCATGTATGTTTACTGAATGTTATAAATTATGCCGGCCCATCAGTAAGCAATTTAGATGAAGTTCTTCCATTTTGTTAACATTATATTGATCTCAATAAGACTAAAGTGAAATATATCTACGCACGTCTTTAGTTAAGTGACTTATAAACTAATTCCATTTGCTAAGTGAATGCAGGAATCTGCCATATCTTAATTATGAGGCAAAATGGAGCAGTTGATTCAAGAGTTTCAGCTGAGATACGTAAATTTGGTATAAAGCTACTAGTGCCACACAGTGTTGAGAGAGAGAGATGCAATCACTAAATGTGCTTCAGAAAAAAATGCTTTGCTGAGCAAACATGTCCTTGATCAGTAAAGCATTTCCAGATTAAAAGCAGAAAGGGTTTTTCCCCATTCTATTTGTATTACCAATGACTGTTGAATAAAGATCTTAGGAACTGAATCTGTAACCACATGAATGCAAGATTATAAATACAACACACATTGCATTTGAACTCTGTTAAAAAGGACAATGTCTCATAGCTAGAATGTGAATGAAATATATGAATACTTAAAATAATGAAACATTTTAAGGATGCATATATGCATATAAATAAAGGGCAAAGTTTGATATTGATATCTTATATGCAACTGCTGGCTATTATTTATTGCAGGATATTTAAGTTATTTGGTATATAGTAATAACAATAGCACTTAGACTTATATACCACTTCACAGTGCTTTACAGCCCTCTCTAAGTGGGTTTACAGAATCAGCGTATTGTCCCCAATAATCTGGGTCCTCATTTTACTGACTTTGGATGAATGGAAGGCTGAGTCAACCTTGAGCCGGTGGGACTTGAACGGTCAAACTGCTGGCAGCCGGGAGTCAGCAATACTGCATTCTGGAATAGCAATATTCTATACCTGAAGGATGGAGAAATCTGTTTCTCATTTTTCCTTCTGAAAATTTATTTTAGTAAATTTTAGAATCAGTGTGTGAACACTCCCAATCTATGTAAAAACTGAACAATTGTACTTACGTACTTATGGTATATACTTATTGTATACAACTATGATTTCGTAAAGAAGGTTCCCATGTTCTCTAATATGTTTTTAAATACTTTTGTAAGCATTTTACATTACAATGAAAAGTAATAAAGTATATTATATATAAAACATATTACATTTTATTAAAAAATAGCTTGCTATATAAATGTTGGGGTGATATTTTAAGTTTCAAATTACTTTATAAAATTCTGAAAAGTGAGCAAGGACAGTTTGGTTTAACTTTGGAAGTGTGTATTGGACAACTGTGTATACATCTTTTGACTGAACTCCTCCACCTCCTTTTCAGTGAATAATTCAAAACTGAAGGGAGCAACAGTGACACCAAGTGACCAGTGAGATTATCTAATGAATGAAACCCAACTATTTATTTCCTAAATCTATTTTTGGGAATAGACTCTATGTATATGTGCAGTGCCTCACTCACTTGAAACTTTTCATCATCTGTAAATGTGAAATGGAGTCCTTGTCCACCAAAACAATATATAATATACAGAACCTAATATAGAGACTATGAATCCAAGATATGATAGCAATATAGATTTAGATAGTATTGACTGTGAAATTTCACTTAAAATTTCACTTATGACTTTTTTGGGGGGATAACATCAGAGTAGCTCCACATCCAGTGGAAACAACCTCCTGCTTTGCCATATACTGGAAAGTCTCATGACAGTTGCATTAGCCATTCTTATCAAATCATTTCATTGGAAGACAGGAATAAATGCTTGCATTTGGTCTCATTAGACCAGAGAAATGCCTAGTACTGCTATAATGACGGTACAAGGATGCCTTTTGAAGCACTAGAACACTTACTTGCAAAATATATCAAAAGAAACAAAGAATATAGACCCAGCCATTAATCAAAATTGTAAATGAAGATTGTATGACTGTCTTAATTGCAGCTACTGTGCCCTCAAAAAGTACTACACTTAAATTAAAGCAGTGTGCATCCTTAATCAAACCCAAAATATTATAAGAGTTAAATAAAGTTTCTATGTCTCAGTAAGGAAAAGGAGTTAAATACCTAAACAAGGGAAGAATTCACACCAAGATGGCAAATAATAAGGGGAAAGGTACAGCTGTAGCTGCACTGTAAAATTATATTTAATATAATTGAACTGCAGGTCAGATATGAAAAACAATAGTCATACATATCTTATGCACTTCTTTGGTTAAACAGTAAGGGATGGATCTTTCTCTTGTGCAAATTCACAAATAGTTTTTGTTATCTACTTCAGTACTAACTCTAACTGAATTGTTTGGCCAAATAAAACTCATAGTTGTTTAGCTAGTGGCTCTTTCAGATCTTAAGAGAAGGATGGACTCCAGGGTTGCCCTTGACTGCAAGATAATCTTTGAGAGGAGGTATATAGTAAAAAAGGCTTAAACAAGAAAGTACTTTTCATAGTCACATATATGAAATTAGAGCTAAAGTGTTTCTTCCATTCCTTCTTTCTTTTCTGAATTGATATCTTGAACAGAACGTCTTTATGTGTTTTATGAAGAGTATAAGAATGAGCCTCTAGCCATTTGCCACAGCAGAGCAAATGAAAAAACAGGAAGAACTGCCATGATCTGAAAATTCTTGAACATTTCCCACCCCTTAAAACTGAAAACCAGATTCTAATTCCCTTCTTTCACCACTTCTTCTATCTTTATATCAGGAATAAAGAGCAAGAACTTTCAAAACTTTTTAAACAGACCCGTAATCAGTTCATCCTAAAATCTTGCTATTTTCAACAAGCATAACAGAAAAATAACAGAAAGATCTGACAAGAATAAAAGTAAGATCATTTTATTTGAAAAAGCTCAATTTGCTGCATTCTGATTGCCATACTGCTAATGAAAGCCCAAATGCTCTTGGGGAAAATCATTTGTTTTTGTAATTATTTGTTTAATGTGATAGATTTTTATACCTGTATTGCTCTGGAAACAAAAAATGCTATAAGTACTGTTGTGTAGCCGGTTCGTTGCAGGCAATAAGCAAGACGGAAGGTTGCAAACAGGAACAATGCTTTATTGAGGCAAACAGTAACAGAACTGAAACAGAGGCTGCTGCGCAGCTACCTATAAAGTTGGCCACTAGGCAGCGGCCAATAGGTTTAAAGGAACCCATTCCCACCCCAAATCATCCAATGATCTTCTTGGAGACAAGTCTGGCCTAATCACTGACCGTTACACAGACATACCATCGAGCAACTTTAAGCAGCACTCCCGGACTGTGTCCATCTACAACCACCTCCCTGTTGAAATGACTGAATGAGTCCTCAGAGCATGTGAATTGCTCTGTTAGGCTGCCGGTTTCTGGCTCTGGTTGTGGACCTTCTGTGAAGTCCTCGCTTAGTGGCTGTTCTGTGAAACACTTTTGCAGCTGATCAGTATGGCAGCAAACAACTCGCCACCCATCCAGGGCCACCTCATAGGAAAGGGGTCTCGAGATTTTGAGAATTTTTCCCAGTACCCACAAGTTCCCATGCCCGTAGCTCTAGGCCCATACCCCATCACTCACTTGCAACCTGCTTAGTGCCTTTGGGCGTGTGGTGTCTGCTACTACCAAGTCAGAATGCAACCAGTCCAGTTTCATGATTAACCTTTTTCCCCAGCGAAGCTCTGCTGGGCTCTTGCCCATCACTGTGCAAGGCATAGTGTGCTGGCAAAGCAACAAATCTGCCAGCCTATGATGCCAATCCCCAGACACAATGTGCTTGAGTGACTCTTTTCTCGTACACACCATGCATTCAGCCTGCCCGTTAGTCGAGAGGTGAAAGGGAGCCGACGTTGCATGCCTTATGACGTTAGTTCTCAAGAAGGCCTGAAATTCTGCCACTGTGAACTGGGCCCCGTTGTCCGAGACTATGACGTCCGGCAACCCATGTGTGGCAAAAAGCTTCCTAAGCACCTGGATGGTCCTAGCAGTAGTCATAGTAGATATAGGAATACTTCCAACCATTTAGAGTGGCTGTCGACCACTATTAAAAACAGCTGTCCCTGAAAGGGCCCAGTGAAGTCAGTGTGAATCCTTAACCACGGTGTATGAGTCTCGTCCCACTGGTGGACAGGGGCCTGTGGCATATCTGGTCTGGACTGTTGACATGTGTAACATCCATGTACCTGGGCCTCAATAGCTTTATCTAACCCTGGCCACCAAAGGTAGCTCCGTGCGAGTGCCTTCATCCGGACTATGCCTGGATGGCCCTCATGAAGAGACTGAAGCACACAGTGCCTTAATGAACTGGAAACAATAACCCTACTCCCCCATAAGATGCAGCCTTTATGAGCTGAAAGCTCATGTCTCTGTGTAAAGTAGCTCTGGAAGTCTGGTCCAGAGCTATTTTTCAGTCACCCGGTGTGAATCCATGACAACACTCTGCTTAGAATTTTGTCTGCGGCAGTTTCTGCAGCAACATCCCCAGCATGGAGGCGAATCTTGAATTGACAAAATGCATGCTACTGGAGCTGGAGCTGGCTCCATATGTGGCAATGGCAGTCTGCTAAGACCATCTGCGTGGCCCATGTCTTTGTCGGGTTTGTGAACCAGCCTGTAGCTGTAGACTGACATGAAAATGGACCATCTTAACATTCTAGGAGAAAGTATTTGAGACATCTGCCTGTCTGTGATAAACAACCCCAACAATGGCTTGTGGTCAGTGAAGACTGTGAATTCCCTGCCATACAAATAATCATGGAATTTCTTCACCCCGGCCACAACAGCCAGAGCCTCTTTGTCTATCTGAGCATAATTGCACTCAGCTGAGGACAATGTCCTTGAATAATACGCAATGGGGACTTGAGTCCTGTCATTTGATAAATAGCTTAGTGCAGCCCCCACCCCATAAAGGGATGCATCACATGCAATGCATACAGGCAAGTTTTCATTAAAGTGTGTAAGCACTGAATTTGAGGACAGTAGTGATTTTACTACCTTAAAGCTATTTTTGTGAACCTTGGTCTACTTCCATGGGGTGTTTTTGTCTAAGAGTCGGTGTAACGGCTCTGCCACTGCGGCCTTGTTAGGAAGGAGCTCATGGTAAAAATTCAGGAGACCCAGGAATGCCTGGAGCTCTCCTTTGGATTTGGGGCTTGGTGCCAGCTAAATTCCTTCAGCTTGGACTCTGCCAGATGGATGCCCTCAGCATCGATACGGAATCCCAGGAATTCAGTGGAAGGAACCCCAATTTTACACTTGTCCCTCTTCAGCTTGAGTCCTGCTGTGCGGAACCATTAAAGGACGGCTTTGAGCCGCCTTGCTAGCACCTCAGTGGATTCACCAGTGATGAGCACATCATCAAAATAGGGGCAGACCCCCAGAATACCCTTGAGCATATGATCCAAAACGCCCTGGAAGATCCCTGGGGCTACTTTAACCCCAAACTAGAAGCATTTGACTCTAAAAGCTCCCCTGTGTGTTACGATTGTCTGGGCAGCCACTGTGGCCTCATCCACAGGTAACTGCTGATAGGCCTGTGCCAAATCTAACTTAGCAAACACAGTAGCCCCTTTCAGCGATGCCAAAATGTGGCTAATGACTGGTACTGGGTACACATGCTGCTTTAGTGCCCGGTTAATGGTGCACTTGTAATCAGTGGAAATCCTGATCTCCCCGTTGGCCTTAAGTGGTGTGACAATGGGGGTTTCCCATTCACTCCCATCTATGGGCTGTAGTACCCCCTGACTGACTAGCTTGTCCAGCTCCGCATTGATTTTATTTTAGTGCAAATGGCACTTGACGGGGCTTGATCCTAATGGGCGTTACAGAAGGATCAAGCTTAAAGGCTATTGGAGGGCTCTTGTACTCTCCCAGGCTTGTATCAAAAACATCTGTGAAGTGCTTGCATACTGACGCCAAGTTCACCGCTTGTGTCCGGTGGATCCCAATTACTTGAATACCCAGTGCATCAAACTAATCAAGCCCAATTAAACTCGTTCTCTGGCCTTCTACCACAATTACATCTAAGAGCCCCAAAAACCCCTTGAATTTGACAGCCAAAGTGGCCTTGCCTTTGATGGCTACTTGGGAATTCTGGAAGTCAGTTAAAATGATGTCAGATGGCCTAAGCTTGGCCCACCTCTTGCTGCAGTTGCACACGAACCAGAAAGTCTCAAGTGAAATAATGGAGACAGCTGAACCAGTGTCCAGTTCCATCCTGCAAGAAAAGCCTTGCAGCTCGACTTGAAGCTGAAGTTTTGGTTTAAAGGGGGGGCGAGCTCCCATGTGGCAGACACTCCTGCAATAGGAGCAGAACCCTACTCTATGCTGTCCCGGTGCCCCAGTACGTCTCCTGTACGGCTCGTCCAGTTGATGGTCTTTGTGGTGACCTCTATAGATGGCTGCAATATGGCTGGATTTCTCACAGGCCCAACACATGCTGACCATAATTGGCAGACCGTTCGTTGGTGGCGGCCGCCACAGCCCAAACACCGAACGAAGGGAACTGCCTTGTAAGGGGGCTTCAGTTCCTTGTCATAGTGCTACTAGATCTTGTCGACTTTGTGGTCAGAGTCGACATCTTCTTGATGTTTGGCGTCCTCATGGTGGATGGCTTCTTTGTGTAGAGTGCTTTTGGCGGGCTGTAACACCTTCATGGCCCCGCCAGCGGCTTCATTTACCATAACTTCTTTTAATGTTTCTTGTAGTGAGACAGTCTCCTTGTTGGAGTTCTCTACTCCTTAGTCCACAGACAAGATGATCTCAAAGCCTTTCTTCTAAGTCTGAAAATTGGCAGAGGTGGGAAGCTTGTCTCTGAACTCTGTGGCCACCTTGCTGGGTTGCTGTACTCCCTTTTCAAAAGCATGCCTCCATGCTATCACCGACTTCAGTTGGAAATGGTCGCCGAGCCATTTCTTCAAGTCCGCATAAGTAACGGACTCTAGCTGTGCCGGTATGACCAAGTTCTCTGCGATGTCGAACGTTGTAGACCCGCAGACACAGAGAAGTGTTGCGACCTTCAGGTCATCTTCAGCAACTTGGTTTGCATGGACTTAGTTCTCTACTCTTGAAAGGTAAGACAACCATCTCTCCGGGTGTGTAACATCGAATTCCTCGAGCTTTCCGACCTTCGACATGGTGAGAAGTCTTCGCGGCTTATGTCTCACATTGCCTCATGCTGCTGCTTCTTCATAGGCCCAGGGACTAGTCCGCAGGGTGGGGTGGTCGCTAGCAGGGCTTGCTAAGCTGACTGAGGGGGGGAACACAGTCCCTGCCAGGCGCTGTGCTGGCCTCACCCCATAGTGATTTTCAGCTTTTTTGAAGAAGCAGGATCCCACCTTCATCGCCAGTTTGTTGCAGGCAATAAGTGAGTCGGAAGATTGCAAACAGGAACATTGCTTTATTGAGGCAAACAGTAACAGAACTGAAACAGAGGCTGCTGCTGCACAGCTACTTATACGGTTGGCCACTAGGCGGCAGCCAATAGGTTTAAAGGAACCCATTCCTGCCCCAAATCATCTAATGATCTTCTTGGAGACAATAAGTCTGGCTTAGTCATTGACCATTACACAGACACACCACTGAACAATCTTAAGCAGCATTCAAACAGACATGTGAACAGTTCAAGTAAAAATCCCAATACATTACAAGTATTTTTGTTTTTATTTATTTATTTTATTAATTTAATCAAGAAAAATGTATATGACCAACTCATTCATGGTGACTCTTGGCAGCTTACAAATGTAAAACTACAAATACAAAACTTAGTAAAACCCACCTCTATCCATTTTTTAGAACTCTCCATTAGATGAGCAAGAGATAGGAAGTAAACAATGCTTAAAAAGAGGAATTTTTCTGCTTAGTGTCATTTTACAGGCTATTAGGCAGCAGAAAGGAAAAAGGCATGGCATGGTAATACTGGCACTTAAAAGATGGGGAAGATGATAATGGCAGCAAATACCCAGAGCAGGCCAAATTTATAGCATGCTGAATTTTAATAGCAGAATCTGAAGGTGCTGTGGGGACCAAATGAAGCCCATTGGTGAGAGCTGTATACAGTATGGTCAAGTGTAATGGCTAGCATGTTAGATGACCCAATTTCAAAATCCTGCCCAACCATGACTTACCATGAAGAATGCTGAACAAGTTGCTTTTCTGTCTAGCTAAATAATTTTGGAAGATTTATGTGGGGTTTTAACAAAATTCTAATCAATCCTTGATTCTTATGGGGCAGAAAACTGAAGTATGTCTATTATTCTAATGTAGTCCATTTTAACTATATGAGCACCCAAAAGCCCTTCAAATATCAATGTAGTTGGTGATTTTTATATCAGTTTTTACATTTGCTATGAATTTTCCTTAATAATTGTTATAGATAATTAAGCTTCTTGAATAAGGAAAGTACAATACCAAAAAATAATTTGTACAATGATTTGTTAAATATTCAGGGTCCTAGTTTTTGTGGCTTGCAGCATGTATAAGTATTGCCTTCAATCTGGTCTGCCACCGCTGAATGATGACAATCCTTTGTGATTACAGCTATAAGGACTGCAATCCCAAAGCATCCAAAACAAAACCTGCTGCATATGGTATTACTCACATAACTGATTGAACTGCATGTGATCTAATGTGATTAATGTGCTCAAATGTGATATGGCATGTCAGCTGCAATGCCACAAACCATTTTGTAAGAAACTTTAATTTTTACAATTAGATATGTGACAGACTGCTTTCATGATCCCTGTAATGTATTGGGTTTTGTCTTATTAAAGAATATCACGTGGGGTTAATTGCTGGAAGGTTGTTGTATTCGTAACCGTGTTTCTCAGTTCAGTTCTTGTAAGCAAATAAAGAATTATTCTTGCTGAACTCACTCACCTCATCTCGTCAATCAAGCAAAGAACCCAGTATATAACACTGGCAACGAAGGTGGGATCCTGCTTCTTCAACAGAGCTGAGTCACTAGGGGAGAGGCCGAATGCACCTGCTGGTTGGCCTAGCACAGCCATGCTAGCAACCACGTGCCCAGAGGACCAGTCCCTAGGCATACGGAGTAGCAGGATAAGAAGACAATGAGCCCCAGCCACAGAGACCAGCAGAAATGGCAAAGGTCGGAAAGCTGGAAGAATTTGATATAGCTCACCCAGAAAGATGGTCTTTGTATCTATCTAGGGTCGAGAACTATCTCCGTGTGAATCAAGTCACCGAGGATGGCCTTCTGTGTGTTTGTGGCCTAGCCATATTCGACATTGCAGAGAACTTGTTCGCACCGATGCCATTGGAGTCCGTAACATTCACAGACTTGAAGAAACAGCTCGGCAACCATTTCCAGCTCAAGCTGTCGGTAATCACTTGGCGCCACACATTCAAACAGCGGGTTCAGCAACAAGATGAAACAGCATCTGAATTCATTGCGATGTTGAGGCAGGCCGCACGCCTGTGCCAGTTCTCCGACGTAGAGGAGAGGCTCTGAGACCGGCTTGTCTGCAGTCTCCAAAATCGAGAGTTACAGCAAAAACTCTTCGTCAAAGAGACTCTGTTGTTCCCAGACACGCTGAAAGACATCATGGTGGACGAAGCCACCGATGGGGCCATATGAGCCATGCAGCCTGCCAAAACAGAACAGCATGAGGAAGCCATCCACGAGGTCACCGAACACGTGGAAGACCCCAAAGACAACATGGAAGTTGACAAGCTACAAAGGCGTCACAGCAACAAGCAACAAGTGGCAACTTACAAGGCAGATCCCTTCCTTAGGTGCCCAGGGTATGGCGGCCGCCACCAACCCATGGTCTGTAGGTTCCGGACAGCCACGTGCCAGGCCTGTGGGAAGACCGGCCACATTGCATCCATCTGCAGAGGTCGCCAGAGGGACCAGCAATTGAATCACCAGTCGGATATTCCAATTAGGAGAGGTACCTGGGCCCCTGAGCAGTATACCGTAGGGTTTTGCTCCAGTTGTAGAAACATTTGCCACATGGGAGCTCACCACCCTATTAAGCCAAAGTTTAGACTTCAAGTGGAACTGCAAGAGGTCCCTTGCAAGATGGAACTGTACACAGGCTCAGCCATATCCATTATATCACTTGAGACATTTAATTTCATCTACAATTGCAGCAAGAGATGGGCCAAGCTGAGGCCATCTGACATTATACTGACTGACTTCCAGAATGCCAGAGTTGCAGTCAAGGGTGAGGCCACACTGGTTGTCAAATTTAAGGGGTTTTCTGGGCACCTGGATGTTGTCGTAGTAGGGGGTCAGCAACGAGCCTGATTGGGCTCGATTGGTTTGATGCACTAGGCATCCAAGTAACCAGAATCAACTGGATGCAAGTCGCTAGTCTAGCGACAGTATGCGAGAAATTCACAGATGTGTTTGACTCAGGTCTGGGGATGTACACGGGCCCGCCAATAACATTTAAACTAGATCCTACTGTAGTGCCAGTCAGGATTAAACCTCGTAGAGCACCATTTGCTCTTAAACACAAGATAGATGCTGAGTTAGATAAACTCATAGAACAGGGAGTACTTCAGCCTGTAGATGGGGGTGAATGGGAGACCCCAATCATCACACCACTAAAAGCCAACAGGTAGGTCAGAATCTGTGCCAATTACAAATGCACAATTAATCGTGCACTCAAACAGCATGCATACCCAATACCAGTAGTAAGCCACATCCTGGCATCCTTGCAAGGTGGTACAATTTTTGCAAAATTAGATTTGGCTCAGGCCTACCAATAGCTTCCTGTGGACGAGGCCACAGCCGTGGCACAGACAATTGTAACCTACAGGGGGGTGTTTAAAATAAAATGCTTGCAATTTGGGGTCACCATAGCCCCTGGCATTTTTCAGGGCATTATGGATTGAATGCTCAAGGGCATTCTGGGGGTTTGTCCCTATTTGATGACATGCTCATCGCCGGTGAGTCCACTGAGGTGCTGGCAATGAGGCTTAGAGCGGTCCTCCAAAGGCTGCGCGAACCAGGCCTTAAGCTTAAGAGAATAACTGTAGTATTGGAGTTCCTTCAACTGAGTTCTTGGGTTTCCATATCAATGCCGACGGCATCCACCCTGCTGAGTCAAAAGTAAAAGCCATTCAGATGGCACCCAGCCCCAAAATGCAGGGAGAGCTTCAGGCATTCCTAGCCCTCCTAAATTTTTACCATGTGTTCCTTCCTAACAAGGCTGCAGTGGCAGAGCCGTTACACTGGCTCTTGGACAAAAATACTGCATGGAAGTGGACTAGTGTTCACAAAAGCAGCTTTCAGGAATTGAAGGCGCTACTGTCTGTCAGTTCCACGATCATTCACTTTAAGGAATCGATGCTGGTATGCCTTGCATGTGACACGTTCCCATATGGGGTGGAGGCTGTCCTAAGTCACTTAGAGAGTGATGGGACTCAAGTCCTGATTGCTTTTTATTCCAGGACACTGTCCTCCGCAGAGCGTAATTACACACAAATTGATAAGGAGGCATTGGCCATAGTAGCTGGAGTAAAAAAAATTCCACGAATACTTGTATGGCAGGGACTTCACGGTCTTTACAGATCATAAACTGTTAATTGGGGTTATTCACTACAGACAGACAGACAGACACCCCACATCTTATCCCCTGAATGTTAGGATGGTCCATTTTTTTATCAGCTTACATCTTAAGCTAATTCACAAACCCGCCAAGGATATGGGCCATGCAGATAGACTGAGCAGGCTTCCACTGCCTCAAATCGAGCCAGATCCAGCCCCGGCGGCCCATGTTTTGTCCATTCAGGATTTGCCAGAGTTTCTCCTCCATGTGGGGGACATATCTGCAGAAACGGCAGCAGACAAGATTCTAAGCAGAGTGCTAGTTGGGTCCACATGGGGTGGCTAGAAAAAACACTGGACCTGAGTTCCAGAGCTACTTCACAAGGAGACATGAGCTCTCAACTCATAAGGGTTGTATTCTATGGGGGAACAGGGTCATTGTTCCAACCTCATTAAGGGACAGGGTACTGCAATCGCTTCATGAAGGTCATCTGGGTATTGTTCGCATGAAAGCTTTGGCACCAAGCTATTTATGGTGGCCAGGATTAGATAAAGCCATTGAAGCTCAAGTACATGGGTGTTACACGTGTCAGCAATCTAGGCCTGAAATGCTGCACGCTCCTGTCCATAGATGGGAGGAGACACACACACCCTGGTCAAGGATTCATATAGACTTCCCTGGGCCCTTTGAGGGACAGCTATTTCTTATAGTGGTCGACAGCCACTCTAAATGGCTGGAAGTTATACCAATCACAAATATGACTACTGCTAGGACCATCCAGGTGCTTAGGAAACTCTTTGCAATGCACGGGCTACCGGATGTTGTAGTGTCTGATAATGGGGCCCACTGAGGCAGAATTTCAGGCTTTCCTGAGGGCAAACCTCATTAAGCATGCAACATCGGCTCTATTTCATTCATCTAGTAATGGGCAAGCCAAACGAATGGTGCACACCATGAAAGAATCACTAAAGCGCATAGTGACTGGGGACTGGCACCACAGACTGACCGAATTTTTGCTCTGCCAACATTGCACACCATGCATGGCAATGGGCAAAAGCCCAGCAGAACTGCGCTGGAAGAGGCGACTAATCACAAAACTGGACAGGTTGCACCCAGACTGGGTGACAGCAGAGGCCTCTCACCCAAGACCCCCAAGAGGGTCGCAAGTGGGCAACGGGGTGTGGGCCTGAAACTATGGGCATGGGAACTTGTGGGTGCCAGGCAAAATCACCAAAACGTTGGACCGTCTCTCATACGAAGTGGGCCTAGAGGGCAGGCAAGTCGTTCGTTGCCATATCGATCAGCTTAGGAAGCATTTTCTGGAACGGCCACAAAATGAGGACTTTGTCCCAGGTCCCATCCATGGACCTCAAACCGGCAGCCAGGCCGAACAATACACATTCTCTGAGGTCTCAAGCAGTCAGAGCAACGAGGAGGTGGTCATAGAGGGGCAAAGCCCGGGAGTGCAATATGGGGCCCCTGATGGAGAAAGTCAACCAGAACACTACAGTCGCTGTGCTAACTCTGCAGAAGGATTAGACTCTGGGGTGGGCCGACCTGGAATGGCCAGCCAGAGAATTCCGAGTCAGCCAGATTTGCTTGAACTCATGGACTCTGGTCTACCCAGCCCGGCGGGCAAGCTGGTAGACCGGGGAATGCCCGGCTCTCCCAGCCTTTCCTTGAGGGTTCGCAAGCCTCCTGTGTATTTACAGGATTTTGTTCAAAAATAACTGAGTTATAATGTTGTATGTGTCATTGAATTGCTACTAGCCAGGAAAGCCTCTGTATTAGCAAAATACGGAAAGACGTATTCTTTTTGCATACTACTTTTGTATCTCTGTAAACCTTGTAATTGCTGTAATCATTCCTTTTGTTATTATAATGTGTCTACATTCTAGGGGGGAGGGATGTAATGTATTGGGTTTTGTCTTATTAAAGAGTATCACATGGGGTTAATTGCTGGAAGGTTGTTTAAGTAGGGAAGCTGGCTAACAGCTCCCAGCTCCTCAGACAACCTGTCTCCAGCGCCGCCATTGGCTGCTTCTAGGGTGGCAATAGGTTGCTTTAAACCTATTGGCTGCCACCTGGAGGCCACGGTATAAATAGCTGTATTCGCAGCCCTGTTTCTCAATTCAGTTCCTGTAAGCAAATAAAGAATTATTCTTGCTGAACTCACTCGCCTCATCTTGTCCATCAAGCAAAGAACCCAGTATATAACAATCCCATTACTACATAAGTGGCTCTTATGCATATGAAGTGCTAACATGGTATATAGAGCCAGAAAAACAGCCTTGAAACAAATATTTTTTTAAAATAAAAAGGATAAACAAGATGATGGAAGTTTTCCTTAAACCCTGGTGAGAAAGATTAAATAAAGACTAGACTCAGAATTTATTTTTGTTTATTTAAATAATTCATATGGTCCTCCATTTCACAACAATTACTCTGGATAGTGTACCAAGATTAAAACTCAAAAGTGAAAAACAATAACCTATGACAGCTGATAAATCATACCTTCCAAACATAAAATCACAACAACAGAGCTTGTCTAATCTCCTGGACTGAATACCTGGGAAACACTGTAGGAGACTGCCCAGCTGGCTGACTTTAGGGGGACTAGGAAGATTCTAGCAATCCTTAGATAAAAAGAAATTATTTATGAAGAGACCAAGGAAGTGGGGGAAGATATGGATAGAGATTATGTCTCTAAGTATATCGAAGTCTTCTATTTCTCAACAAGGATTCATAAAATGCTTATTTTTGTTCCAATCTTAAGCAAACTCCATTACAGCTTAATATGAAATAAAGCAAGCCATCTTTGTTTGTAAATCATGGTTCATAGTTTATTGTGTAATAGGTCATCTATATAGATTGCAATATTAAATTAATAGAGGAAAGGGAATATAATTGTTTATTATAGTAATAGTATACTGTAGTATACCTTAGTATACCTTTGTTGTTGTTGTTAACTGCGAAGTCGTGTCCAACCCATCGCAACCCTATGGACAATGTTCCTCCAGGCCTTCCTGTCCTCTACCATCTTCTGGAGTCCATTTAAGCTCACACCTACTGCTTCAGTGACTCCATCCAGCCACCTCATTCT
>JAKJMR010000118.1:4813842-4861677 GCA_024449315.1 Daboia siamensis | reverse complement strand
ATCTATCTATCTATCTATCTATCTATCTATCTATCTATCTATCTATCACTGTTTCTTGAGCTCCCAACAAATAGCTCAAGAAACAGTGACCCTAGCGATTCTCTGGGGTTCCTATATGTCTCAAGGGACATAAAATTTGTAACATACAAATTTATTTCAGTAGCTCATATAACCTCCTGCCATTGTAATTCTATATATTCTTCTTATTTCTGATCTGAAGTCATTGAGATGTTTGCACAAATGCACTGCTTTGAATATTTTCTGCTCTGATTGTGTCTGTGAGCCTACAGATGTAGTTTTTTGTTGTTTTTCAGAAATATCCTTCTATATCTGAGTATTCACAGTATGTTTTGTTCCTATCCACAGCAGTTCAAACATTGATTTAATCTTTCTACCTTGTAATTTCACTTTTATCATTTTTTCCTATAATCTTGTTTTACTTAAAGCTTTAATTAGCTTGCTGTCTCTAAAACAATTGTCTAATTAAGTGTTTTTTTCATTTGAATCTATATAGTGCCAATTATAACAGAGGCTTTGAAAAAAAAACTCTCCTCTGATGAATACGAGGAAATAAACGTATTAAAATTAATGTATTAGAAACAGGAAAAGATTTTGAGTGAAAACCTGATTCCTGAAAATAAGACAAAAATAGGAAAAAATAATTTGTTCTGCTTGCAGTCTTTTCCTTAAGCTAATATATAGGCAAATAACAAAAATCAATGTTTTTATATAGCAAATGCAATATATGCATCTGTGCACGTGTATGTCCAGCTTGCAACCTTCTCATTTATGTTTAATCAGTTAAAACAGAGAACCCAGCAATTTTACCAGGAGTTATTTATGTATACTGCACTTAAGAAACTACATTCCCTGCTGCTAATCTTTTTCTTCTTATGAAGGGGCTTTTAGAATTGCCATCATAAATACATAAGCATGGAAAACTTATATAAAAGTGTAGGGAACATTGCAATTGTTCATTCAAGATTACTTCAATTATTTCATTCAAGACTGATTAGTTTTCAAAACCTGGATTTCCTCAAGGTGGCTTTCAATATAAAAACAATAAAACAACAAATTAAAAATATACATTACATTAAAACATTTTTTTAAAAAAAACAATATCAGCAAAATTAAACTGTAGCACTTATCATATTTTCTCACAAAAGTAGACATTTAAGCAGACAGATGATTTGGCATGATATTCCCCGTTCAATCCCCTGTAAGAAAAATCAGATTTCCACCATCCCCTTCTTTCCAATTGTTAAGGTGAGCATCTGTTCTGAGCTTTAGAGGAGAGCCTTTGTGACATTGGTGCCTATTTATTTATTTGTATTTCATGCTTCCAAACTGCTAGGTTGGCAGGAGCTAGATGGGAAGGTAAGAGCCCTCCGTGATGTCATGTTGATCATATGACCATGGAAATATCTTTGGACAGCACTGACTCAATGGCCTTGAAACGAAATGAGTACTTCCCCCTAGAGTCAATAATGACTAGCAATTCGCAGAGACTTCTTCACCTTTTATTTGTGGGGTAGAAAAAGAATTGGGTGAGTTTACATTTTTATGCAATCTGCTTAACACATACATCTTAAACTACGATACAAATTAAAATGCAAAGATTACCCCCTTTTTTTAAAAAAAATCCCATTTATATCTCACCCTTCTCCAAAGACTCAGGGCGGCTTACAATCTAAAGCACTAATCAATGTGCTTAGCAATAGCCTTCATTCTAAGTATATGCCTGTTTATTAGGGCTTTTGCCCCCCCCCCCCCAAGCAGCATTATTACAAAGTCTGCTTATTGCCCCCAACAATCTGGGTCCTCATTTTACCTACCTTGGAAGGATGGAAGGCTGAGTCAACCTTGAGCCTGGTGGGACTCGAACCTGCACTGATTGCAGGCAGCTGGTGTTACTTAAGGAGGCATTAGCCCACTGCTCCACCAAGTCTTACTTGTAATTTTAATTTTGTAATAGTATTTTTACAAATATCCTGAGTAGATGTACAAAAAAGTTATAGCATTTATGAAATCAGCCCAAATAAATTAAATTATGAAATGGGAGCATGTTGTCTTCTCTATATTTTCTGGAGGAAACTTTTTTTAAGCCTTAATCTACCATTTATTTTTGATTTTCGTAACTTGTCAAAATTTTTCAATTTATTGTTAGTCTTTAAAAAGGGGTGAATGATAACACCTGTAAGAATTTAATATGAACATTAGTTATTTGTACATAGATTTCATTTTCTCTTTGTAAAAATAATTTTGCTTTTTTAATGTAAAAACAAAAATGTAGTATGCTTATTCTTCATGATCCTGTCTGATTGTCCATTCAATTCTGCTAACTTCAAGAAATCCTTGTTGATTTTTAAGAGTTCAAAAGCCTTTTATTTGGACTTTGGATCATGGCCAAGGTTTTTGTCTTTTTTTTTTACTTTTTATCCTGTTTTACCATAAATATGGTTGCACAGCCTTTAATTTCTTTGTTCAGTCTCATTGTAATGATATTCACTCAGTGGCATACTACAGTCACAAGTTGGATCTTAATCATAATCATAATAAAATAATAAAAAATAATAAAAGTTGGAAGGGACATTGGAGGTCATCTAGTCCAACTGCCTGCTCAGGCAGGAAACCCTATACCATTTCAGACAAATGGCTGTCCAGTCTCTTCTTAAAAACTTTCAGTGTTGGAGCATTTACAGCTTATGGTGGCAGGTTGTTTATTATTTATTATAGAATAGAATAGACCTGGAAGGGACCTTGGAGGTCTCCTAGTCCAGCCCCCCACTTAAGCAGGAGAACCTATACCATCTCAGACAAGTGTTTCTCTAGCTTCTTCTTAAAAAATCTCTAGTTATGGAGCTCTCACGATTTCTGGAGGCAAGCTGTTCCACTGGTTAATTGTCCTCACTGTCAGGAAGTTTCTCCCTAATTCTAGGTTGCTTCTCTCTTTGTTCAGTTTCCAACCATTGTTTCTTGTCCTGTCATTTGGTGCTTTAGTGAATAACATGACCACCCCCTCTGCCTTGTGGCAGCCCCTCAGATACTGGAACACTACTATCATCTCTCTCCTATTTCTTCTTTTCTTTAGACTAGCCGAATCCAAGTTCTGCAGCCATTCTTCATATGTTTTAGTCTCCAGGCCTTTGATCATCTTAGTTGCTCTTCTCTGATTTTTTTTTTTCCAAACTCTCAACATCTTTTTTGTGATATGGTGACCAAAATTGGCTGCAATATTCCAGGTGTGGTCTTACTAGGGTTTTATAAACCAGTACTAATACTTTGCATGATCTTGATTCTATGCCTCTGTTTATACAACCCAGGATTGTATTAACTTTTTTGGCTGCTGCTGCACACTGCTGACTCATGGTCAAGTGATCGTCCACTAGGACTCCAAGATCCCTCTCACAGTTACTGTTTTTAACCCAGGTCCAGCCCAGTCTGTACTTGTACCTTTGATTTTTCCTGCCTAAATGTTAAACTTTGCATTTCTCGACATTGAAACTCATATTGTTGGACAGGGCCCATTGTTCAAGTTTGTCAAGATCTTTTTGGATCCTGAGTTTGTCTTCTGGGATATTGGCTACTCCTGCCGTTTGGTGTCATTTGCAAATTTGATGATTTCCCCTGGGCCTAAGATGGAACCTTGTGGTACCCACTGCTTATTCTCTCCATGTGGATGTAGTGCCATTGAGAATTACACATTGAGTACAGATTGCCAGCCAGCTACAGATTCATCTGGTGATGATGTTGTCTATTCCACCTTTTTCTAGCTTACCAAGGAGTAGATTGTGGTCTACCTTATCAAATGCCTTACTAAAGTCCAAGTATGCTATGTCCACAGAATTTCGTTGGTCTATTAGTTTAGTCATGTTATTGAAGAATGAAATAGGGCCAGTTTGGCATGATCTGTTTTTGATAAACCTGTGCTGGCTACTAGTTATAACTTTGTTTGCTTCTAGTTGTTCGCAGATCTGTTTTTTGATTATCTTTTCCAGGATCTTCCCAGGTATTGATGTTAGACTGATTAGTCCAGGGGTGTCAAACTCAATTTCATTGAGGGCCGCATCAGCATTGCAGTTACCCTCAGGGGGCCGGGTGGGAATGGCCTGGGTGGGCATGGCTAGAGTGCGTATGGCCTACTGGGTGGGCATGACCAGCTCTACATCGTTCTTATCAAGGGTGCCTATGGGGGCCTGGGCAGGAGTGGGACAGATCTGAGGGCCTCTGGCAGAAGGAGGGTCTCTGGGCCAGGGCCAAGGCAGCGGGGGCCGTTCCCTCACTGTTTCCAGGATGGTTTCGCGGGCCACATGAAACCACTTTGCGGGCCGGATCCCGCCCCCGGGCCTTGTGTTTGACATATCTGGATTAGTCTGTAGTTTCCTGGGTCTGTTTTTTTCCTTTCTTGAAGATGGGAACACATCAGCCCTTTCCCAATCCTCAGGTATTTCCCCGGTGCTCCAGGATTTTTGAAAGATATGGTGCAATGGTTCTGAAATAACATCTGCCAGCTCCTTCAGAACTCTGGGATGCAATCTGTTGGGTCCTGGTCAGATAGTGTTCTCTTGCCATTTTCTTGCTTATTTTAATTTTTGTTTCTAGTTTGTCTTTTGCAGTGGTTTTTTGGGGGAGGGGAGGGGGGTACGTTGGGTTATAGTTTCTTTTTGTGTGAAGACACTAAGTATGAGTTAAACAATTCTGCTTTCTCTCTGTTGCCTATTATTTTCTTGCCATCTTTTCTATTTAGTGGACCTACAGTTTCCTTGACTTTTGTCGTCTTGTTAATATATTGGAAGAAACTTTTTTTTATTATTATCTTTGATTTCTGTTGCAAGTCTTTGTTCGTTCTGAGCCTTTGCTTTCCTGACTTCATCTTCGCATGTTCTAGCTGTCTGCTGATAGTCCACCTTAGTTATGTGACCCTCTTTCCATTTTTTGTATTTGTCCTTTTTGTCTTTCAGTTTCTCAGAGAGACCTTTGTGCAGCCTTGCTGATTTTTTATTGAATTTCTTGTTTTCCTTTTTAGTGGTAGTGTGCTGGTGTGGGCTTTTTATGGTTGCATTTTTCAGAGTTTCCCACGCTTCTTGAGTTGTTTTCATCTTTAGGATTTTCATCCATGGGATCTTTCCTAGGTTCTTTCTGAGTTTGTTAAGGTCAGCTCTTTCTAAGTTTAAGTCCCTGGTTGGACTGTTTTCTGTTGCTAGTGTTTGCATTATATTAAATTCCAGTATGATGTGGTCACTTTCGCCCAAGGTTCCAATAACTTCAACTCCCTCTATCACTTCTTCTCTGTTAGTAAGAATTAAGTTCAGTATGGCTTTAAATCTAGTTCCCTCTTCCACCTTTTGGATGACAAATTTGTTGGCTAGGTTGGTTAGGAGTCTGTTTGATCTCCCACTCAATGCAGAGTTTGTCTCCCAGTTGATATCTGGTTAGTTGAAGTCACCCATTCCTATTACTATCTAATTGCAGCTGCCTTTCCACTCTGCCTCCTACCAAATAATTCTTGCTTTGTTTGTTGCAATAACTTGGTTTTTATGTTTTATTTCCTGTATTAAAATATTGTTTTAATGATTGCAATGGCCTTGGGTGGAGGGCTAGAGTAAATGGCTCCATAAAAACACCCCTTATGCAAACATAACCAATGGGACCAGGAAGATAGTGTTCTCTCAGCTGACACATTACTTTCTACTGTACAGAGAAGTTTAAATGTAAGAACAAATAAAGGTCCTTATACAAGAATCACAGACCTAAAATATAGGTCACATACAAGAAAATCATGGTAACAATTAATATGTTTATTCTGGGATGGTCAGTGATCACTCAGGATTGTATAAGATTATATAGGGCACAAAATTTCTTTGTGCAAAATATTAACTACAGAAAGCAAAATAACATAAAACTAACAACACTGGTAAATCATACACTGAATTCTTCATTTCCATTTTAATAATTTAGGGTTTTTTCCTTAGTCCTGATTAAACTGCCACCATTATTAGATGTTAACAAACATGTAATAATTAAAAGCCTTCCAAAAGATAATTTGAAACTCATTACTGATCACTACCCTTATCTTCTCTAAAAAAGAGTATCATTTCCACAGAAGATGACAAGTTTCTTTGATGAAGATGATGGCTGGCTATAGTGCAACTATTAATATTTCTAAATGATTAAATCTGACCTCACTGTTGTCTGCCACACCAAGAGCTTATTTTTTTACATTAACCAATTTGGTTTTGCCAGCTGCCTTTCTTTAACCTACATAGCTTGCAGCTTTTAAATGAGAGATGCCATAAGCTTCAAGGATGCATTAGTGCATGATAACGAAGAGGATAAAGAAGATAAAAAATAGCATATACTTTTGATCTAAACCTGGAATCACCCAGACACTTGAGAAAAATTGCTATAAAGAAAAGAAATAAAAACTTAAGTTTATTTCATTCAGGTCTTAGCCACATCTAAGAGAGAGAAATACATGCATTTAATCTTAAGTAAAGTTAAAAGAAATGGTAATAATAATAATAATAATAATAATAATAATAATAATAATAATAATAAAGTTGGAAGGTACCTTGGAGGTCATCTAGTCTGTGGTACATTGGCACCTGGCAGGTGGTACACGACCATCCTAGAGAAGTGGTAGCAGGGGAGGGGAATGAGCTGAACCAGTGGCAGCACCACACAAGCCTGAGCAAGTAACGGCTGGAGCTGCAGGGCAGTCATGGCTCAGTGGAAGCACCAGGATCAGCGCCAGGCTTCAGCTGGAGCTCGGCGCTGATCTTGGCACTTCTGCTGAGCCCAGAAGAAGCACCAATCAGCTGGAATGTTGCAGCATCTCCATGTTCTTGTGATTTTCATTCAGATGCTTAGCAACTGATTCATATTTATGATGGTCACAGTGTCCCAGGGTCATGTGAAGTGACCAAAACCTGGTGCAAAAACCCAGCAGATGGGGAGAATAAAAACCAAAGACCCCTCAACCCCAGCCCAGCTGCCAATCCTCAACAGAAATGCTCACAACAATGAAAACCTTGGACAGGAGGAAGAGCACCGCCGGGCAGACAGGCAGGTGTCCTGCTCGGCTGTGGCTTGGGGGCACTTTTTTTCAGTGCCATTGTAACCTCGAACAGTCACTAAGCAAACTGTCATTCATCACTTTTTTCTTTTCTTTTCTTTTTTTTTGGTCATCATGTTTTTGACACCTTGCTAGGCGACTGGTGGTACTCAGATGTTGCCATATCCTGAAAGTGGTACAATGGGTGAAAAGGTTGAAAAGCCCTGATCTAGTCCAACCCACTGCTCAGGCAGGAAACCCTATACCTTTTCAGACAAAAGGCTGTCCAGTCTCTTAAAACTTCCAGTGTTGGAGCATTCACCACTTCTGGAGGCAGGTTGTTCCACTGGTTAATTGTTCTAACTGTCAGGAAGTTTCTCCTTAGTTCTAGGTTGATTTTCTCCTTGACTAGTTTCCATCCATTGCTTCTTGTCCTGCCCTCAGGTGCTTTGGAGAATAGCTTGACTCCCTCATCTTTGTGGCAGCCCCTGAGATATTGGCACACTGCTATCATGTCACCTCTCACCCTTCTCTTCATTAAACTAGACATACCCAATTCTAGCAGCCGTTCCTTATATGTTTCAGCCTCCAGACCTCTATTCATCTTTGTTGCTCTTCTCTGTACTCTTTCCAGAGTCTCAACATCTTTTTTACATCGGGGTGACCAAAACTGGATGCAGTATTCCAAGTGTGGCCTTACCAAGGCATTGTAAACTGGTATTAATACTTCACGTGATCTTGATTCTATCCCTCTGTTAATGCAGCCTAGCACTGTGTTGGCTTTTTGGGCAGCTGCAGCATACTGCTGGCTCATATTTAAGTGATTGTCTACTAAGACTCCAAGATCCCTCTCACAGTAACTACTATTGAGCAAGGTACCACCTATACTATACCTGTGCATTTGGTTTTTCCTGCCTAAATGTAGAACCTTACTTTTTTCACCATTGAATTTCATTTTGTTAGATAGTGCCAAGTGTTCAAGTCTGTCTAGATCCTCCTGTATCTTAAGCCTATCTTCTGGAGTGTTGGCTATTCCTGCCAGCTTGATGTCATCTGCAAATTTGATGAGTTCCCCATCTATCCCTTCATCCAAATCATTGATGAAGATGTTGAAGAGCACTGGGCCCAGAACAGAGCCCTGGGGCACCCCTCTCCACACTTCCCTTCATGTAGATGCAGTTCCATTGAGGACCACACACTGATTTTGGCTGATCATCCAGCTACAAATCCATCTGGTGGTGGTGCTGTCTAACCCACATTTTTCTATCTTATCAAGTAGTAGGTTGTGATCTACCTTATCAAATGCCTTACTGAAGTCCAAGTAAATTATATCCACAGCATTCCTCTGGTCCACTAATTTTGTCACTTGGTCAAAGAATGCAATAAGATTTGTCTGGCATGATCTGTTTTTGACAAACCCATGATGGCTTTTAGTAATGACTTTGTTTGCATCTAGGTATTCGCTGATTCATTGTTTGATTATCTTTTCCAGAATCTTCCCAGGTATTGAGGTCAGACTAATAGGTCTGTAGTTTCCTATTTTTTTCCCTTTTTTGAAGATAATAATACTAAGTAGAATGAAAATAGAAAGACTGCAGAAGAGACATATGGACCATGTATGGAAAAATGTTAGAAAAGATTACTCTTCTAACAAATCAATGGTAAACATAGGAAAAGATGCTGACAAAGCTTTTCAGAACAGCGGGAAAAGAATTATTTGTGAAATCCATTTCAGGGAAGTATAGAAAATGGGGAGAGTTGCAGACAAAACAAAACATTTTTGTTTTGCAGACATTGAGAAATTTCTGAATGTTTGTTGGATGCTAATAAATAAAGTTTATTGGATACTGATTTGAAGAAATAATAAAATAAAGTTAATAGGCTTGAATTATGGAATATTTTGCATGAATATGGAGATTAGATGAATGTAATAAAAGTGACATGTGATAGAAGAAAAGCATGAGATTAAATGCAAGCTTAGCGAGTGATTCAAAATTGAGAAGTAGCATAAAGATGTTTGCTGTCTTGGTTGATTAATGTATCTATGATTAATGTATGAGGAATTGTTGTGGTAATTTGAAAGGTTGGTAGGGAACATAAATGTGAAAGTCTTTATAGATGTTTCTGGCTGAAAATCTGAATAATTTACAGTGAATGTTGTATGGGTTATGTGATGCCACTATCAGTATGGATCTTAAAATTAATGTATCTATTTGTTTTATTTATTTAAATGTATTTCTTGTTCAAATCCAGTGACTAAAGTCATTTTGTTTAGCAAACAAGATGAAATAGATTTGTATATACATATGAGAAAAAATACAGAAAAGATGTGATTTTGTCTCTCTTTATAGATATCTTGTTACAGGTGAGAAAATGCTTATAGGAAAGAGAACCTGATATTCATCCCTCTTTCTAAGGTGGTACTGAATTACATTTGTTTGTCTTCAATGTTTAGTGTTGTATTTTGGAAATCTTGCAATAGTTCTCATTCAAAATTGTGAAAAAATATTTGCTTATGAAATTCTCATGGTTGCAAAAACTGCACTCTGGCATTTACAATGGCATATATGCCTTTCCTCTTGGACCATCAGCAGTACACACCACTCACCACTTCCTGAGTTCAGGATTGGATAACTCTGTCCTCCTCCCATTCTCAGCCTATCACAAATGCACTCTTTGCCTGTGTTTTCCAGCTTTGATCCAAAGTTCCTGTTGGTTGCTGATTTCCATTCTGTCTTAGGTCCTTCTGATTAGATGGTCTGAAATGCTTCCTTTTCGTCTAATGACAGACCCAGTTCCAATTGGTTGCAATACCTGGAGTCATCCAGAGTTGCTGGGGTCCCATATTTTGCAATGGTTGGCAGCAGCCTTTTTTAAAAAGAACTGATCTAGTAATAGCCACTAACTCAATGACTTTCTCCATCCCATGCTTTCCCATCCCCTCTAGAAGTTCTTCACTCCATTAAACCCTTCCTTCTCTTTCAGTTTCTGCCCAACCGGAGTGATGTACCAAACAAGAACAGCTCAAGGATGGCCATCCATAGAGGATTTAGAGCAATGCTTCTCAAACTCTACAACTTTAGATGTTTCTGGGAGATGAAGTCCATACATTTTAAAGTTGTCAAGTTTGCACTAATAGAACCTAACAGGACCTTTACAATGTTGGGAAGCTGTATAAAACAAAACATCAGCAGTATTACCATCTGTCACCTCCCATAATCAAATAAGCCTAAAAACACCACTAATAAAATTCAGGAGCAATTATTTTTCAATAAATTATATTTTGTTTTCTATAATTTAGGAACAGTTCTGAAGCACATCAAGAATAAGGTAAAAAAAATCTTTTTCATAAATACAGAATACTTTTGAGAAATTGTATTCTAACATATTATTACTCTTTCAGTCTTCCATAGAAAAATCTCCAACATATCCATAAAACACAAACCCTGGGGCAAAAGATAATAATTATAACTAGTTTTTGTCATATATCCAATCCAGAAACATTCAGATTTTAAAAACATATGCCCACACTCGTACAAAGTTTTTGCACCATTTAAGTTTTTTAGCCAAATATTATTTTATAATATGGTTAAAGTCCATATTATCCATCTTTTCTTCCAATTATATGATTAAATCACATACAAGAATAAAATTAATATTTTCATTAGAGTTGTATAATATACAGAGGAAAAATATCTATAAAAGTTTAAAAATTATAATTGTTTCTCAAATAAAAACAAAATAATAAATAGTTTATCAATGATTACATTATTGTCTAAATATTACATTTTAAAGTATTATTAATGATAATTAAATTAATGTTTAATAATCAAATTTCTCATTTGCATCTGCAAAAACAAAACCTCCATTATTTTGTGTTTGTATTTTCTTCCACCTCTGAGTATCTGGATAGAAAGTTGTCATGTCATATCATTTATCTTCACAATGACTTAATCCTCTATGGTGATTCTGAATCATCATGGAACCTTTGGCAACTTTAAATCCAACTACCAGCTTCTCAACCTATATCAACTTCTCTTCCCCTTGAAAAGTTGTATGTGTGAAAAAATGCTTCAGGTATGGTTTGTATGCCTAGGAGACCATGTGACAATGTGTTTACCTTTTCTATTCCCTCAGAGTGTTCCTATACTATATCACACTACCTAGAGTGACAACCTTTTTGTGCTACAGGAACAGATTTAGAGGATAAAGGTTAATTTCAGTTTTCTATTTTTGTAGTATGTAGAGCCCTGTCATTATGGGTTTTTCAGGCCACTTTGGTATGCTGACCCTTCTTAAATTTAAGCATAGTTATCTCAGATAACTCAGATCCTAAATACAATGTAATTCTGAATGCAAACTTGTATTGTACTGTCCTTGCCCTACAAGTCTTAAAGTTGCCAAAGTTGGACATCCCTGCGTTAAAGAGCCCATAACACTATGTAACCATTTCTGGCTTCTCTCTCTCTAACTGCTTAACTCAAATTAGTGTTTTCCTAAACCAATATGCAAACCCAAGTAAATGGGCAGTTGACTGGTACAGTGATGCATTCTTGCCCATTTTAGATGCTGAACTGCACACCAACATCTTTCAATTTATTTTGTGGTTGCTTTGAATGTATCCTGAATATATGTTGAGGAAGGCTGGATTGAAAGAAAATGAATGTGATTTTAAAACTGGAGGGAGAAGTAACTTGAGCTAGCTACACTGACACTGCCCCACAGCTGAAAATGCACATGATATGAAAGCTGTAATAATGAAGGCTAAGGTTTATTTTGTGATATTGCTTGAAGAGGTTGATTTTTTTCTAATAGTTGTATTAAGACTTTTAGATACAATAATAAAAGATGATACAAACTAAAATGAATTTTATAAAAAGAGTGCAAAAAAGTAAATTTCCTTTGATAGGAAATTCTTATCCTGATCATGACAAATATAATCAATTTCATAATCTCTTTACCTACCTTTAATGAATAAAAATGTTTACCAAAGCTCAGAGTCTTGCAAGATGAATATCTTCAATATTTCATGCATTTTCTAGCCAAATTATTCATTAATTGCAAAAATCAGAACCACATATTTGACAATCCATTTAATGTAGAGGCTGTTTATCATATCTCTAAAATCTGCTGATGGACAAACCTGATTGTGTTTCATTTCATGGAATCTGCTAGAGGAGAAGACTAGATTTGTTTTCAGTCTTCTAGCAAAAGCTTCTGTATAAACATCCATCTGTATTTTTTCCCTGCTTTCTTTTGTTTATAGTTTAGTAACTTCTGAGGTAGAGAGTCTAGAGATACTTTCAAGTCTACCATTTATTTTCAATACACAGTACATTACTTAATGTTAATAAGTAATGTTTGAAATTGCCTTGTAATTTCCAGTACAAGAAGAGCGATGAAACCACTGTGCCATTCCATTTAGGAAGTCATCAAATTCTTTTTCTTTTCTATTTACACAGTATATACATTTTTGTTTCCTTCTTAATTTTTAAAGCCTCATTCAATTTTTTTCTTTATATCTGATAACAAATTATTATTATTCAAAGTATCATTTATGTTGTTCTCAAGTAGATTTTGTTGAATAACATTTTCTGTAATATCTTCCTCTGGGAATACAAGATATCTGACATAATTGATTCAAAATCCCAATGCAATTCCCAGTATAGTTCCTCAAAGATATCTCTAGGCACTCTTATAAGTTACTTGTCTTATTGTTTTCAATATAAAACACATTTTTTCTTTCCAACAAACATATTTATTCTTTAAAAATATTTTCAAAGTCCTAATACACAGAATCAAACATTTTCAGAGACTGATATGCAAAAAATTTCTAAGAGATAATCTACATTCAGTGGAGTAAAGTAGAACAGATTAAAAAGTGCACAGATTTAATGAAAAAGCAGCAAGGAGAAACAGTATTACCAAATTATACCAGATAGTTTATCATTATTATTTTGTTCTTTCATCCTTTCAACAATCAGATAAATGTAACCAAATTTAGTTTACTATTACTCAAAACCCCTTCATGGATTACTGCCTTGTTGTGGCGAAGGGGCTTGCGTAATTCAATGAAGCTATGAGCTATGCTGTGCAGGGCCACCCAAGACGGAAAGGTCATAGCAGAGAGTTCTGACTAAACGTGATCCACTGGAGAAGGAAATGGCAAACCACTCCAGTATCTTTGCCATGAAAACCCTATGGACAGTACCAAAAGGCAAAACGATATGACGCTGGAAGATGAGCCCCTCAGGTCGGAAGGCGTCCAATATGCTACTGGGGAAGAGCAGAGGGCTAGTACTAGTAGTGCCAGAAAGAATGAAGCGACTGGGCCAAAGCCAAAAGGACGCTCAGCTGTGGATGTCTGGTGGTGAAAGGAAAGTCCGATGCTGTAAAGATTTTTTCTCCATAGGAACCTGAAATGTAAGATCCATGAATCAAGGAAAGCTGGACGTGGTCAAACAAGAGATGACAAGACTAAACATTGACATCTTAGGTATTAGCGAACTAAAATGGACAGGAATGGGTGAATTTAATTCAGATGACCATCAGGTATACTACTGCGGGCAAGAATCCCTCAGAAGAAATGGAGTAGCCTTCATAGTCAATAAAAGAGTAGGAAATGACAGAATGACAGAATGATCTCAGTTCGAATCCAAGGCAAACCATTCAATATCACAGTAGTCCAAGTCTATGCCCCAACCACCGGTGCTGAAGAGGATGAAATTGACCGGTTCTATGAAGCCCTACAGCACCTTATAGAACTAACACCCAAAAATGATGTCCTTATCATCATGGGGGATTGGAATGCTAAAGTAGGAAACCAAAAGATAACTGGAATAACAGGCAAGTTTGGCCTTGGAGTACAAAATGAAGCAGGGCACAGGCTGATAGAATTTTGTCAAGAGAATACGATGGTCATAGCAAACACTCTTTTCCAACAACCCAAAAGAAAGCTAGAGAGTTCCAGAAAAACATCTACTTCTGCTTCATTGACTATTCTAAAGCCTTTGATTGTGTGGATCATAACAAACTATGGCAAGTCCTTAAAGAGATGGGCAAACCAGACCATCTTATTTGTCTCTTGAGAAACCTATATGCGGGCCAAGAAGCAACAGTGAGAACTGGACACGGAACCACTGATTGGTTCAAAATTGGGAAAGGAGTCTGGCAAGGCTGTATACTGTCGCCTTGCCTATTTAACTTATATGCAGAGCACATCATGAGAAAGGCAGGGCTAGATGAATCAAAAGTTCGAATTAAGATTGCCGGAAGAAACATCAACAACCTAAGATATGCAGATGATACCACTCTAATGGCAGAAAGTGAAGAGGAACTAAAGAGCCTCTTGTTGCGAGTGAAGAAGGAGAGTGCAAAAGTTGGGTTGAAACTAAAGATTAAGAAAACCAAGATCATGGCATCTGGCCCTCTCAATTCCTGGCAAATAGATGGGGAAGAAATGGAGGTAGTGACAGATTTTATTTTCCTGGGCTCCAAGATTACTGCAGATGGGAACTGTAGCCAAGAAATTAAAAGACGCTTGCTCCTGGGGAGGAAAGCCATGGCAAATCTAGACAGCACACTAAAAAGCAGAGACATCACCCTGTCAACAAAAATCCGTATAGTCAAGGCTATGGTCTTCCCAGTTGCAATGTATGGCAGTGAAAGCTGGACCATAAGAAAGGCTGAGCGCCAAAGAATTGAAGCCTTTGAACTCTAGTGCTGGAGAAGACTCCTGCGAGTCCCTTGGACTGCAAGGCGATCAAACCGGTCAGTCCTAGAGGAGATCAACCCTGACTGCTCTTTAGAAGGCCAGATCCTGAAGCTAAAACTCAAATACTTTGGCCACCTAATGAGAAGGAAGGACTCACTGGAGAAGAGCCTAATGCTGGGAAAGATTGAGGGCAATAGAAGAAGGGGGTGACAGAGAATGAGGTGCTGGATGGAGTCACTGAAGCAGTAGGCGTGAGCTTAAATGTACTCCAGAAGATGGTAGAGGACAGGAAGGCCTGGAAGAACGTTGTCCATAGGGTCGCGATGGGTCGGACACGACTTCGCAACTAACAACAAATTACTCATAAAACATTCCAGGCCTTCAGAATATCCAGTTATAGAGAAGAATATGGCACATCATGGTTGCAGTGACAACAAGCACTATTTGGTTGACTTATAACTATCATATACTTATGCATGTGATTGTTGTGAAAAATTGTGCCTATTCCACAACTGAGCTTTCTTGGCCTCAGAAATTACTTGGATAGATTTTAAAAAATAATTCCTTGATACAAATATTTAACAGAGCCTTGTACCAGTGCCACCTGATGTTCTGTGGTACTGTCTGGAAGGTTCTTCTCTCATGCAAAATACTCCCATAAGAAAGTCTTTACTGGTGTCTTTTTTCCCTTTTAGAAGAAAAATCTCAAAATGTTCAAGTCCAATGACAACTGCCCATGATCATATAAAATCAGAAATACTTTCATATTTTCTCTCCCTATGTTCTTTTTACAGGACATGGCACATTGAATTAATAATTCTTGTTCTGGTTTATAATCATGTGAGATTAGACAAGGAAATCTCTTTCTTTCTTTTATCCAGCAGCTCAGTAAATAATTCTAGAAGGGTTGCCAAATTTCTCTCAATTGCTATTGTGGTAAAGTAATTGTTTAACAATCTTGAGTTTATTCTTTTTTACATGATTTGTATTTTTCCTCAGTTTTAATATGTGTGGCAATTTAGTTTCACCTGACCATAATTTCTCTTGAATTTTAGTGCTCAGAACTTTTGTTTTTATCTTTTTATCTTTATACACACAGAGAGAGACAGACATATACATAGAGGTAGGCAGTAACTAAAGTGTCTTTGGGATAGAGAAATTAAGAAGGAAACTTCATTCAGTGCTGTGGCACATGTTTTAAATACAGAAGATTGCTGGTTCATATACTGGTCCCTTCAGTCAGAAAAAGGCTCTTGCAGTCAGAAGAGATATTGCAAGATTGTCTGGAATGTAATAGGTAATTTGATGCTTTCCATGTGTGGGGTTTTTTTTTAAAAAATTACAACTTCCATAACCCTGACTTAATTTCTCTATTCCAAAGACATGTCCTCACAGGTCTCCTGATACATCATTTCCAAAGACTTTGCTGAAGACTCAGGCCTTCAGGTGTTTCTCTCTTTTCAAATCAGACAGACCAGGGGTAGGCAACCTTGGCTTTTTTATGACTCATGGACTTCAACTCCCAAAATTCCTCAGTCAGCATAGCTGTCTGAGGAATTCTGGGAGTTGAAGTCCATGAGTCATAAAAGAGCCGAGGTTGCCTACTCCTGAAATAGACTATGTGTCATTTAGTAGAGAAGAATGCATCAAATGTCTAGAACTGTAATTTTTTTAAAAAAAAAACTACAGTTATCAGCAATATTGATAGGTCTTTGGTATTTGTTGGTTTTTCTTTTTTTTTCTTTTCAGCCTCCCTTATCTTACCATGCTTTTCTGCATGATCCCCAGCTAGTTTAAACAGTTTTGGTTAAAAGAGAAAACATAGGCAAAAGTAATCTATCTATCCATTCTTTTGAAAGATCTAACTTTGTTGGAGCAAACAGGGTTCCATTAGTGGTAAAACGACAACTACAAACTAAAGTTTACTGCATTATAAATAGCATCACTGAGCAGGACACATTTACAGAATAACAATTCTTTTTGATAATATCTTGTTACATTTGTAAGCAAAAAACATAAACCTATTTATTTACATGCATACAAGTTACTACAAGGAATGTAGGATAGGTTTAATTGTCAGCATAATATGTGCATTAATCCTTCTCATTTGTCTTGCCCTAGATATTTCAGTGTAACACACACCTTTACAGTGTCATACGAGTGATCTCCACTTTTTATACATAATGTTCCATTCTGATTACTATGCTTGTCTCACAAAACTGAAATCTGTAACAAAAGGAATTGGCATTACAGTGCTGCTATAATTCATTCTCTTGACAAAGACAGAAATGAGAAGTGACAACGGAAAAAAATGAATTCATTCCTATTCTGTTGCCTCAGAAAGCAAAAGATAGCACAATGTTAATTCATTCATATTGTGACAGAGATAAGGAATGGTGCAAAGAAAAGTCATTCTCTTTGATTTTTGAAGTACTTGGATCACAAATATACTTCATGGCTAAACCAATATTCAGAATGGCCCATTTTTATGCAACCTAACAATCACATATTTTCAGTGAATGATATTCAGGACACCTAAGGAAAAATCATAATTGGAGAGCTGAAACTCTTGGTCCAATATACAGATTTTGATTTTTGATATTGTTTTTTGCATACATGCTCAGTGATAATTTTAAAAAATATAAAGAAGAAAAAGTGGCTCATGCAACCTATGAGCAAATATTTATTTAGAAGCTGTACAAGTATAAGCAAATACCTGATTAATGTACCTCACATCTAAATACAGCACACAATCATGGCTATTTTAATTTCCTCTGTTTCATTGATACTAGAACTGTAGATGCCCTTTCATTACAGAAGATAAACTTGTTTTCTATTACCCCTACCCCATAGAATAGACACCTGGTGTAGTGATCAGGCAGTAAACCAAAAGACTGAGTTCTAGTCCCATCTTGCTAGACTAGCCACAAAACCAGCTGGGTGAGTCGTTCTCTCACAGTCTTAGGAAAAAGGCAATGACAAACCACTTGTAAAATCACTACAGTGATTTTTTCCAGGCTATCATTAGGACTCAACACTGATGTAAAGGTACCATACACCCCCAACACACAAAGTAAAACAAGCTTAACTGATAGAAAATCAGTTTAGATCATGAAATCTTGGTCAATAACTTCTTTCATCTTAGGTAAAGGTTCCCCCACACATGCGTGCTAGTCGTTTCCAACTCTAGGGGCCAGTGCTCATCTCCGTTTCAAAGCCGAAGAGACAGTGTTTGTCCGAGGACATTTCCGTGGTCACGTGGCTGGCATGACTAGACACCAAAGGCGCACGGAACGCTGTTACTTTCCCACTATAGTGGTCCCTATTTTTCTACTTGCATTTTTACATGCTTTCAAACTGCTAGGTTGGCAGAAGCTGGGACAAGTAACAGGTGCTCACTCTGTTACACGGCACTCGGGATTCGACCTGCCAAACTGCCAATCTTCTGATCAACAAGCTCAGCGTCCTAACCCACTGAGCCACCACGTCCCTATACTGAGTACTATACAGATAAACAAAACAGTAACTCATAGGAATAATACATTGTAGATACAAAGAAGGTAAAGCATTTATTTATTCAGGTTCCATAGTTACCCTGTCCGGGTGCAGTCTGTCCAGTCTGGTGATTAGGCGACGGCCCCTACGTAATTCTGCCAGGCTTTTGCCAGTAGCTGTGCAGGGGGTTGAGTGTTGTGCTAGCAGGAACTGTGCCAGCTGCTGGTGCCAGTTGCCAGAGATGATTCGGCGCAATGAGTCCTTGGTAGCTCTCATCATAACTTCTGCCAGGCCATTGGTGGAAGGCCGGAAGGGAGCCGATGTGACATGCTTAATTAAATTGGCCTTGATGAAAATCTGGAAATCAGCAGAAGTGAATTGCGGCCCGTTGTCAGACACGATAATATCTGGGAGACCATGTGTGGCGAAGAGCCCCCTAAGCACTTGTACGGTGCTGGCTGTGGTCAGACTTCTAACTGGGATGATCTCTAGCCACCTGGAATAGCTGTCCACTACAATAAGTAATAGCTGCCCTTGGAAGGGTCTAGCAAAATCTATGTGTACCCTTGACCAGGGTCTGTGCGTAGGCTCCCACTTGTGTAGTGGTGCATGAGGGGGTCCTGGTCTGGACTGCTGACATGGGTAGCAGCCAGCTACATGTTTTACTATGTCTTTGTCTATGCCTGGCCACCAGAGATAGCTTATAGCTAAAGCTTTCATTTTAACTATTTCAGGATGACCCTCATGCAGTGTTAGGAGGGTCTTGGTCCTGTGTTTTTTGGGAATTACCACTCTGCTTCCCCATAACACACATCCCTGGTGTGTTGATAACTCATTTTTCCTATTGTAATAGGGCTGAAAGTCTGTTCCAGGGCAACGGTTCTGCCATCCCAATGTTACCCATGCTAGTACCCTACTCAGAAGTTTGTCTGAGGCTGTAGCTGAGGCTATGTCTCTAACCTGGCAGTTCGTTTATGGCCAGGATTTGTCCCCCTGGAGCAGGGTCTGGGTCAATATCAGCAACGGTGAGCCTGCTTAGTCCATCGGCATGACACATTTCCCTGCCTGGTTTGTGGAGCAATTTAAAGGTATAAGCTGTCAGAAATGTGGACCAACGGAGGACTCTAGGGGATAGGATTTGGAGGGTTTGTTTGTTAACTGTGAAGAGCCCTAATAGGGGTTTGTGGTCAGTGAATATCGTGAACTCCCGCCCGTACAAGTAATCGTGAAATTTTTTAACTCCAGCGACAATGGCTAGTGCCTCTTTATCGATCTGGGCATAATTTCTTTCAGCTTTAGTTAAGGTTCTAGAATAGATTGCTATTGGTTTCTGGCCCCTCCTTCCTCCCAATGGCTAAGTATTGCACCCACCCCATACGGAGAGGCATCACAAGCAATGAAGATGGGTTTGTGCTCATCATGGTGAGTTATAGTTGAATCACTGGACAATAACTCCTTCAATTCCTTGAAGCATGCTTTATGGATGGGGGTCCATTCCCATGGGGTGTTTTTATCTAGAAGCCTGTGTAAAGGCTCTGCCTTAGCTGCTTTGTGGGGGAGGAATGTATGATAAAAATTTAAGAGCCCTAAAAAGGCTTGTAGCTCCGCTTTGTTTTTTGGTGCTGGTGCTTTTTTAATTGCCCTAATCTTAGATTCTGTGGGGTGAATTCCCTGCGCATCTATTCTAAACCCCAGGAATTCTGTGGACTGAACTCCAATGGAACATTTTTCTTTTTTCAATTTTAACCCCGCGGCTTGAAATCTGCTTAGTACTGTTTTTCTAGTCTTTCTGCTAGTTCTACTTCATTTTCCCCAGCTATCAGGATGTCATCGAAATACAGGCACACCCCCGGAATGGCTTTCAAGGTTCACTCCATGATTTCTTGAAAAATCCCTGGTGCGACTGAAATGCCAAACTGGAGTCTGTGAATTTTGAAAGCCCCACGGTGGGTGACTATAGTCTGCACATCTGCGGTCTCCCTGGTGACAGGGAGCTGCAAATAGGCATGTCCGAGATCCAGTTTACAGAAGATGGCGCTGGACTGAATAGCCGAGAGGACATGCTTCACTGCCGGAACAGGGTAAGCATGGGGGTTCAGGGCCCGATTTATAGTCCACACAAATACGCACCTCCCCATTAGGTTTAAGGGGGGTGACTATTGGGGTCTCTCATGTTCCTCCCTACACGGGTTCTAGCACCCCTATTTTAATCAGGCGTTCCAGTTCATCCTCGATTTTTTTCTTGAGGGCGAATGGAACCCTTCAGGCCTTAATTCTGACTGGGAGGACTTCGGGTTTGAGTTTTAGGGAGATTGGGGCCCCTGTATATTTCCCTAAGGAGCCATCGAATACGTCTGCAAACTGTTTGCAGATGGATTCGAGGCTTTTGGTCTGGGTGTAGTGGACTCCTCCTACCCAAATTCCCAGGGCCTGGAACCAGTTAAGACCGATCAGGCTAGCCCCCCTACCCTGGGTTACAAGGACTTCAAGTGGTCCCTGGAAGTTTTTATATTTTACATGTAGCGTGGCAATGCCCTTAATTTTAATTGGGGCTTGCTGAAAATCTGCTAGTTTCATGGAGGTAGGTTTAAGTGAAATCCACTTTCTGCTGAGGCTGCAGATATTTTTAAATGTGTCCATTGATATTATTGAGACCCCGAGTCCACCTCCATTTCACAAGGTATTCCTTGTAATTGGACCCTGATTCTAATTTTGGGCCTAAGTAGTTGGTGGACATTTAACCGTCTGTCAGGTTTATCCAACCAATTTGTAGTTTGTACTAAGGGCTTTGGGGGCTCTGTGCCTGGGGAAGGGGGTTTGGTCATTCCTGCAGGGAGGAATCCAGGTTGTTTATGTTTCCGCAGTTCTTGCTGCAGCAAACGGTATGGATGTGGCTGGTCTTTCTGCTTTCGTGGCATCTGGCATTCCTGAATTTGCAGGATGCCCGAGGGTTTGGTGCTCCGCAGCTTGCACATCTTTGTCCAGAGTTTGTGGTGCGCGTAGTTTGTGGTTTGTTAGAGCCTCGTCTATCATTCCATTGTGTTTGAAACTTCGTATACTGTTGTTGGAGTGCGTTGATTTTGTTATCGGGCCCCATGGTTTCTTCTTTGCTGTCGGCTTGAAGGCATTGATGGACTGACCCGTTGGCCCCGGTGATGGAGAATTCTTGATGTTCCTCATGTGTGGCCTCGTAAGCCCAGATTTCGCTCACTACCTCAGTGAGGTTCAAGGTCAGCTTGGCAACTATTTTTCTCTGTAGTCGCTTGTCCGAAAATCCGAGGACAATCTGGTCCCAGATCCTATCCTCTAGGTCTGTGAAATGGCACCAGTGTGCAGCGTGTCGAACAGCCGCAATGAAGTCGGATGCTGCCTCGTCGGACCTCTGGGTTCGCTGGGCGAATCGGAGCCGCCAGTAGAGCTCCGATCGGACAGGCACAAAATGCTTGTTAAGCATTTCCGTCAGCTCTGCATACGGGACAGCACTAACTGGGTCCGGATTGCAGAGGCCGGCCACGACATTGTATACAGCGGTGCCGCTGAGGCAAAGTAGAGTCGCAGCTTTCATGCGGTCTTCGGTTATTCAGTTAAATAAGAGTAGCCTTCGACTTGACCTAGGTGTGACTCCCATCGCTCTGGGTATTTGATGTCGAACTCCTTGATTTGTCCAACTGCTATCATACTGCCTCGGTAATTTCTGCTTCATGGTTATTACAGAAATTAGTTTCCCTTAGTGACTCTGCTCAGTGACTAGTCAGCTCGTGACTTTGCTCTTGTTTTTCCGTGATGCAGTACTACCTTCGTCGCCAGTTGTAGTGTATTGTGGCGGGTTCCCGGTACAGATTTGAGGACAGCAGGCTTCAACTCAAACAGCTGTTTATTGCCTCACAGGAACGACAAGCAAGTGTGAACCCCCCTTATAAAGAGACGCCGGTGAGTCTCTGTCCAATCCCCGCCTGAGGATATTTCCCGCCAATTCGGTTTCAGTTTCGTCCAATCCGTGTGGACCACATGCGCAGCTGTCACATTCAGCTGTCACTTGTAGCCACGTGTGGAGCTGTCAACGGAAACCGCGTGTACAGCTGTCAGCTGTCAAAAGAGCTGTCACTAGTATTTCTTACATTGAACAGTGTTTAAACTTACATATATTACAGCTAGGTTGGCAGAAGCTGGGACAAGTAACAGGTGCTCACTCTGTTACGCGGCACTTGGGATTCGACCTGCCAAACTGCTGACCTTCTGATCGACAAGCTCAGCGTCCTAACCCACTGAGCCACCATGACCCTTCTTTCATCTTATCTGTGTCTAAAAGCAATAGCAAACATCTGGTCTTCAGAGCAACGATATGCTTTACATTCTTTGTTTCTTGCTATCTATATACTACTTAAACTCTGATAGTCATGATATTTAATTGGGCAAAATGGTGCATCATAGGGCAACAGTTTTTGAACCAAGATATCTAAAATTGGCTAATTTACAGAATGAATCTGAAATCCAGGATCCATGACTGCTAAGGAAATTAAATTTGGAAAAGTTGTGGCTATTGGCTACTTCAGCATTACAGAGCTGCTGCTGTGGTCACATGATCTTGATTTTCAATGTTATGCAATCCCCTTGCTCCTTCCCCTACCCAGGAGCAGCCACTTACCTGCCTACTTGGTAGGGGAGGGGAGGAAGATTTCTTATGCTTCTTGTCAGTTTCCCACAAGGAAACTTAATGGGGAAGCCAGCAGGAATTCAGTCACTCCCGCTGGTTTTTTGCCCAGTTGGGACCATTCTGTTTCTCTGTTTAGGTAAGAAAATATCTCTCAAACGATGGCACTAAGGTTGTCTAGTAATTTATTTATTTACTCCCATTCTAGAATACAATGCTAAAACTCAGAAAGAATACCTTTTCCAGAATTACCTACCATGTTTCCCCAAAAATAAGATCTATACAGAAAATAAGCCCTAGCCTGATTTTTAGGGTAGGTCTAATATAAGTCCTACCCCAAAAATAAGCCTTAATAAAGAGCCCACTCACTCCATCCCACCATCTGGTTGCTTGCAATTATAACAGGACAGGAGAGCGTGCATCACTCCAAAATGATGGAAGGGGACCGGTTATCCTCCACAGCATGGCAGTCCAGCTTGGGAGGGGAGTGAAAGGAAAGAAGCAGGCAGGTAACCGAGTCATTGAACGGATGGGAGAGGGAATAGCCTGGGTGTGGGGGAGCAGCTCCACCACCTCCACCTGCCTTGCCTGAACTCATGGTAGCGGCACTGATGCTATGCATGCTGTCCTGCCTCATTGTGACAACAAGCAACCAGACAGTGGGATGGAGTGGATGGGGGGGCTGCAAAGTCAGACATCCTCTGAAAATAAGCCCTAATAGGTCTTTTGGTTCAAAAAAATAAAATAAAAGGACCGGTCTTATTTTCAGGGAAACAGTGACTCTTTGGCTGAATCTGAGTCCTCTGAGTTACATTATTAGGCAGTTTAGTTCTCCAATGATCCATTATTAATATATAATTCACCACAGATACTGAACGTTGCATCTAGTGAATGCAATCCATGTGATAAAATTCCTTTTCTCCATGGTTAAACACAGGACAGGCTTAAGTTATATATTGAAACAACTTGAATAAAATAAGCAAAATTTATTTCAAACAATAAATTAAATTAATATCATATTCATCCCACTGATCCAACATTGCCTAACTAGTAACCAATATCTCCCTATAACCACTGCTGATCTATTGGTTATTTTCATTCACTTGAAAAGTATATATTTCTATTAGTGGCAATGATTATTTATTTAAAAAACATAACTTAGAATATTTTACTTCTGTAAAATCATGGGGTTACATTCATCAAATGCACTACCCATGAATCAAGAGTCAATCTAGTCCAGAATTTGTGCAAAAGTCTGTTCTCTAGTTGTATAATTGTAGAAAGCAAAAGTAGAGCAATATGCCCTGTTAATGGATGAATTTGGTTTCAAGCAGTATCTGAGCTTATCAAAGTCCAATTTGCTTAAGAGATAATGATAACATTAACACAATTTCTGCTGCTCAGTGGGACTGATTACATCTGTCTGTCATTCTATAAAAAGTTGGCACAGCAGTATGAAAAATATCCAGCTATACACAAATTGTAACAGAAACCAGTAGAGCATGGGTTTAGATACCATTTGCTGGCAGGTAAAGGAAGAACAGCAGAACCTTTTATTATACAAGATGTATGTGTGTGTGTTTGTGTGTGAGAGATGTGTTTTTTGTTCACATGTGTATAAAAGCAGTGGTTCTGCTCTGCCAATTAATTAAAAACAGTTGGAATAAAAGGAAAAGGAACCTCAAAATGATATTTCATTTTACAATGACTATGCGTAATAAGAGAAAATACTTAGGCATGTGTTCATATGGATGCACTTTTATAAATTATTATTTGTGCCCATTGATACTTCATGTCAACATGCAGATAAAAAGAATAATAAGTTAAGGAATAACAAAAACAAAAGCCAATGACATATACCGGGTCTTGTTTGCATAGCAGGTAAGTGATGAAGCAGCAAACTATGAAAAATTATGAAATTACACATAGGAGCTTGCCTTTCATTTTAATTGAATGGTGAAGTTCCCTTTAACTTAACTAAGGTTATGTCTGGAAATAAGACTTGTTGTTCTGAACATTGTGGAAGCATTCTTATACCACGTGGCTCTCCTGGGTGCCTGCTCAGATGCGCTGCACATCCTTCATGGATCTTTCAATGTATATAAATAGCAAAGGATAAAATTGAGCTAAAACCCTTGTTAAGTCTGTCTTGCAGGAATAGGTTGTGTTTATAAAGTGTGTACAAAAAGAAAAGGCCTTTTATTCTATGCATATCAACCAAACCTACTATTCTATGCATAGAATGATTCGTGCAGGAATATTTTGTAGCTCTAGTTGTGTTGCAACTTAATCACATGGCTTGAAATGCATTAAGAAAAAGCCTCGTAAAGAAAACACAAGTGCTGTTAAACAAACTGAGATTGATGAAGGGAGATACTGATGAAAGTTGGCCAAGCCAAAAGGGAATAGGGACTGAAAGAGGATTTCATAGTTCTCACTATCACTGTATCCTATTTCTTTTCCCTCCATTTCTCTCTCTGTCTCTGTCTCTCTCTCTTTCATTTCATTTCTCTCAAAGACAGTGCAGAAGTTTTGAATTCTTGGACATATTCCTATTTTTTCCATTCCTTAATTTTTCCCAGTGAGAGTGAACAATGTTTCTATAGAAAATAGTGAATAATAGAACAGATGGGGAAATGTAAGGTTCTAGGCAATAACATATAGACAGACCTGAAAAAGCTAAGCATGATCAGTTCTAATTAACATTCAGATAGGAGATCATCAGGAAACTCTAAGTCTATCAATTAGACTAGGAAATAAGAAATATATTTCCTGGAAGAAGGAAATGTATATTGTTTTCAGAGAACTACATGGATATGTACATGAAGTTAGCAAGGGTTGAACTCAACTAAAGGAGAGCTTTACCTATACTGTGCTATCCTAACAAAGATTTAATTCAAAGTAAAAACATTATATTGTTTAAAAATACATACCAATTATTAATTAGTATCATTATTAATATTCCTATGTACTGAGAAAATAAAAATGTTTAAGGCCAGTATTGTTTTGATGGCAATCATTTCCTTTGGGTTTCATGGTTAATTTCAGTGTTAATGTTCCATCTGTATAAAAATCTCATTCAGCTGATCTAGATTTTTAAAATCTGCAGAGCATATAGCATATTGTACTAATTTATTTACCATTTTCAATTAAAGCCATTTCGATACGGTTTCTTATGCAATGCTTTTTGTGTCATTGTTTTTTAGAGACATCTGGATGAACCCTCACCCACCCCCCTTTGTGTCAAAGTTAATTATTGTGATTACTGGTCAGAAAATCAGACATGTAGAAAAAAAGATACCACTTTTCTGCATGTAGTCTGGAATATACATGGAGAAACCATGGTTGCTAATATTTTCTTAAGGTTCGGTTGAAATTATTATTGAAGAGAGAAATGAACAAACCTTCTGTTTGCCATCAGGATTCCCCAAAATAAACCAAGAAGCAGATTAGAAAAGAAAAAGGCTTATTTCAAATGAAAAGAATTTCCAATTCTCCCAAAATTCAAAGCTTTTGCATTATTCCCTCCTTTCCTCTCTCTCTATTGGAAGGCTGGGAGCTCATTTCTATCTTACTTCGTTTTCTGATATGTCAAGGGACTTCGAGTGAATTTAAATATACATTGGAAGTAATCCAGGAAAGCAACATACTTACCATACTGACACCCTTAGGCTTTTGCTAATTCTTTAATAAATAGTGCATAAAATTATGTGTAAAGCATGGAGCTTTAGACGCAAAATCTAGGTCACCCTTTTTCTTCTTTTTTACTGGAAGATCTGTTAAAAAGCATTTTTTTACATTTTAACATTAAGCTTCATCATGGCTTGAACTCAAAGTCACCTTTGAGTTGAACTTAACTTTTGTAAATAATCCTGTCCAAGCAGTTTTCATGGCATTACTCTCTTTGTTTTTTTGTTTTTCCCAATTGAGCCTGCAACTCTGAAATTTAGACTGTTCTCTTTCCAAGTGGTTACGAAGCAAATGTACTTTAATTGTAGTAATACAAAAATTGTTCAAAATGAGTCTGAGCACATTTTTTCTTTTAAAATTACAGAAATGTATAGAAATGAATTGTCTCTTTCCTTGGAAGGCTGTTTTTGTAGGCTTAACCACATATTTGGACAGACAGATTTAAAAAATAAACTCTTAGTAGTGATATGGATAAGTATCATTAAAGGCCTGCTGGGGAAAAAATCCTGCTTGAGAAAAGGTAAAAGAAAGAGAACCAAACTACTGACTATTAGTGATTGGATTATCATGTTGTATAAATGTCACACTAATCTTACATTACATATCTGTGATGGAAACTGCTGAGAAAGTAGAAGTGGACCAATATTTTTTAATTGTACTACACCATCTGAAGATAACAAACATTTAGAGACATTAAGATAACTTTAAGTCTTAAGAAGGGGCAGAACTGAATTTTTCAGATTTTCTTTTAGTACTTGGGTAAGATTGCAAGGATTTGAAGGAGCGGAATTGGTATATTAACCCTTGTCCCTTTCAAGCTTTTTAAAGTATTCTTTCCTTCTTTCATTCATTTCTTTTTTTTTCTTTTTTCTTTTTTACAGTTTTCAGAAATCTAAAGGGTACAATTGATGTCTTAAGCTTTTGGTTTTGCCCTTTTTATCCTAAGCCTTATGCAAAATGTAGAGAAGGCTTCAAAAATTTGTTCCCTGTTGAAATTACTTGTTGTATAGATCTTAAATTCCTTTGCCCATAAATAAAAATTAGTAACTATGCATTTTAAGCCTAACCACTTGGCTTTCCTTTCCAAATTTCTGCTTGTTTTTGTTTTAAAGCTTCAAATGACTGAACAAAGAAAAAGGATTTTTTTTCCCCATGAACTGTCATCAGCATGCTTGTTTTCTGCATCAGCTGTATTTCACCATAGAAAAGAAATAATTCTTTATTCTGGATCTAGAACTAGCATTCCATTAGATAGCTGAAACAATCATCTTGAATGTTTTCCTTGCAAAGGATGCTCAGCAACAAGCTAGCTGGCACTTTTGTTCCTTAATGAAATTTCTCAGATACCTCTGGGACAGAATGATCAGGCATACCAAGTGACCACAGGACCTTAACAGAAAATACCCAGTTTAAATATTAATGAAGAAACAGCAGAAATGCTGGTCAGGCCAGATGCTGGCTCATGGTTTAGGATGAGAACAAACAGAGTCAGTCAAAAGTGAAGCTAGAAGAATCATCTCAGTGGAGCACAGAGCCCAAATTCAAGAAGTATGCAAAAATCTTTCTCTATGCAATGGATTTTCTGTTTCCTTCCATATCCAACATGGGTCCTTGGTATTATTTCCTATGTGTGTTTTGTCTTATTTTTTATTAGTGCTTTTATTTTCTATTAGTACAACTTTTCTTCAGTTTTTATATCATTACTGAGCAAGGCTGAACCAGGTTAGCCATCCCAGTTTTGCTCCCTTATGTAACCTTGTTTTGGAAATCTTGATTTTGGGAGTCTTGTATTTCAGCACCTTGTAACTTCATAAAATATTCTGTAGTTCAATTGTCTGGTTGCCCACATCACTGGATCATGGATTGGACCATTCCCTTCCCACTAAAATAATTGTTTATGTATATTCTCATTTACTTTCATGAAACACCCTTCTGATTTCAGTTTCCAAGATTGTATGTCAGAAAAAAATTGTAATTTTCAGCAGCCTGGTATGGATACCTAAACTTGAGGGTGACAAGAGTATAATTTGAAATGACTTCATATAGCTTCTTATTATAAAGTAGGAATGTAATATAAAGCAGCAGTGTAAAAATGGTTAGCCAGCTGAGCCTGATATTTTAAAATAATAGAGTATCTACCAGAGTGACACAAATCTAAGCCAGCTTCACAGTGATGGCAGGAAATAGGCTGCAACTGAAGTCCAAATGATTGGTCAATGTGATTAGGAACATGAGTTGGAAGCATAAAAAGTAGTGTCCCAGCTGTCATGTTTATAGGTGACCAGAATTTGTCCCCAAATTGGCTGGAAATAGGTATTCTGCTCAATAATGAAAACTGGATTTTTTGGTAACCTTTTCTGATATAAATACGTCCAATGTTCATACCTCAAGAGGAGATTATTCTTAAAAGTCCACACTACAACCTATTTAACATACAGATACTATACCTTTTTACTTAACCTTATTTTAAAATATTGACTCACAGTGATTAAAAGTATACAAATCTTTCAGATTTTGTTGCCTACTTATAGCTTTGCAAAATTGTAATTATATCTACTTGGTTTTTTATTTTTATTTTTTATTTGTATATTACTATTCTCGACTTATTGATTCATGGTGATTTACAGCAAAAACAAAATCTGCACAGTAAGGAACAATAAAACATTAATGTAATAGGACTCAAACAAATACAATCCTCAAACCTCCTCAGTTAATTTAAAAATAAAATATTTTAAAGAGGTAGAACAATAAAAAAGGTTGATGGCACCCATGCACAAGCAAAAAACTCTACAGAATACCACAATCTTTAGTATCTTCATGAAAATTGTCAGGAAGGGAGTCTTATATGAATAAGGTTTTTGGTTTTTTGTGTTGATTCCTGGCAACTTTCTGGGCAAGTCCCAGCAGATTTCTTGAATATTTTGTTATTTGCTCTTGTCTCCTTTATAAAGCTAAAAGAGAATGATTGGCCCAAACTCCACAAAGGAATGGATACAAGGACAACATTTCCTCTCTTATAGTTGTCACTGAGGAAGGAGTAGAATCATTGGAAGATGATGCCCTTAATCATCAAATCCTGCTGACAAGCCAGAAGGAAACCATGATTGATGCCATAGTAAGACCAAGAAGTTTACATTCTCCCTGTTCAGGTCCTGAGAAAAGTTCTCCATCCGTGTTGTCTCAGTCTGATGTCTAGATCTAGAATCCCTTTTTAAAAGGTACGTCATAAAAAGTACTTCATAGCTGAACCATCACTACTATTATCTCAAAACATTTCCCGAAAAGGGAAGGATAGAGATTTGGCATGGCTGGATCTAGGTAGTATCTCTTCAGAAGGGTTGCATCACAGCCTCTTTTAATACTGCATCATATTTCATATTGCTCCACTGATCCTCTTTGAGTATCATTCCGGCCACTTCATCTTCTGCAGTTCCTCATTGAACCAGAAAGCCTATTGGGATTGGCCAGCAAAGAAAAGACCATCAAGTGTAATTTCATCAATGGTCCTGATACCATTTTGTCACCAGTGATCTACCAGATTCAAAACACTTGTCAGATCAATCTTCACCCATGCCAGATATCCTGTCCAAGCCAGACATGAACACACACCAAAAACTGGTTTTCAAGAATCTTTACTCAAAATTTAGCAAAACCATGCAGTGGTAGACAGGTTGTGCATGCAGATATGTACACAGTGCAGCAAAGTTCCAAATCCCTAGATAGCTTGTATACAAGGACTTTCAAAAAGTCAGCATCCAAGGAAAGAGTAAGTGGGATAAAGTGTAGGATAAGAACATAATAAGTTTATTGTTCAGAAGACCATGAATCCAAATGCTGTCAGCCAGTCTAGAAGTAGACAACAGATTTAGGAAACAAACATAAAAATTTCTGGCAAAGTGGAATGATTGTTCACAACAGAGTTCCTGTTTTTAACTGTGACTCGTAAGTAGAGTCTCCATTAGGTGGCCAGAAGGCACACAAAGCCTTTACTTTGTTCTGTGTAAGATGTGGTGTTTCTGGAGGCTGGCTGGTCACTCCAGCTCCTGTTGCTCATTTTCTGACTTCAGTCACAGATACTCTTGATGATTACTGGCTGAGTCAGGCTCAAGTATCTGGTTATTTTCAGCCTTCTGAGGCTGGTTTCATCTGGCATATCCAGAGCAGGATTCTCACTGTCAGAAACTCCTGAGTCAGAACTGGCCACAGCAATAGGGAGCCCCCAAGCATCCATTAGAGTCCATCTAGATCAATAAGGTATCTGGGCAATCCATCTGAATCAATCTAATGATCTATCCATGATAAAGGAACAGTGACAATACCCTTCTTATCTAGGTCCATTCTCAACTGCTCTGAAAAAACAGACATGTGTGACTTGGGCCCAAAAATTGCTTTAAAAAGCCCATGATTGTCATGGATGCCATTTTTCCTGGGGTCTTCCAGATTCCAGGTTATTTCTAATATAAAAATTCTGCCAGTTTGCTGACTGCTACCTCTTGTATAAATATTTATTTATTTTATTTATTTATTTTATTTATTTGACTTATATACCGCCCTATTCCCATAGGACTCAGGGTGGTTTACAGGGCAATTAAAAACCATACAATACAAAAGTTAAAATAAATTTAAAACAATTAATTAAATTTAAGCCCCAAAGTTAAAAACTTTAAAACCCAATTAAAAACCGCTCAGTATAGGCCAGGCAGCTCAAAGAGCCAAGTTTTTAGGTCCCAACGAAATGATCGGAGGTCGGGGGCAGTCCTAAGTTCCATAGGAAGTTGGTTCCAAAGGGCAGGCGCACCCACAGACAAGGCCCTCTCTCTGGGAGTCACCCGCTGGCAATCCTTCACCAGCGGTACCCTAAGAAGGCCCTCCCTGTGGGAGCGCACAGGACGATGGGGAGTTAATGTCGGCAGCAGGTGTTCCTTCAGATAATCCAGACCCAAGCCATCTTATAGCAGCCAGATCTGGTATTTACCATCAAAATCCTTTTTGACTTTTCATGATTTTAAAGTTCCAGAGTAAATTCATCAAAGGGATATAATTTTCCATCATTTTCTTTGTGCTCTAAATCCTAATAAATGTTTATAAAATTATTTGCTATATGTAAGAAGTAGACAAAGAGGGCTTCCCTCCCCCAATTTCTTTTCCCCTTCCCTCTTCTTTCTTGTTACTAGAGCTATCCAATTAGAATTAATGGCAGATAATTTCCTTCACATCTGAATAGCTCATTTGTGGAATTTACTCCCACAAATATAGTGATAGCTGCAAAACTGGAAGGCTCTTAATGAGAAATTAGAGCAATTAATGAAATAATACATTTATCAATAATTACTAGCCATTCTAGATATTTATTATCTTCTATACTAGAGACTATACATGTCATAATATCAACTGCTAGGGAACATGAGTTGCTGCTACCACATGAGGATGCTGTTACATTGATATCCAGCTTGTGGAATTCTGTAGATAATTCAGCTGGATACAGAGCACTGGACTAGCCAGGCCATCCTTCATCCACCAGGCTGTCCTTCAAAGGTACAGATTCCAACTCTTAGAATTTCCTAGCTGCTACTATCTTTGCTGAAGTGGAGGGCTTTTAATTCTACTTGAGTCCAATCCATTATTCCAGCTATGTATCTAGTGACTGGAATTGCCTGAGTGTTATTTGCTGGATGGTATTTCTTCCACTAAGTCTGGGCTTTAAGATCGTTTTCAGTGTCATGATGTATACACTTCTACCCTTCTTGATTTCAGTGTGCTTGATGTTGTCAGCTTGAATGATGCCCTGGTATTTGTAGTGATCTGATATGACAAAGTTGCCAGAATTAGCCATTAGAAACTTTGTCAGAGGTTTGGATATAGAAATAGTAAAAACTATTGAGACCATCAAATGGAGAATGAGCAGGTTAAGATCTTAAGGCACTTTAAAACAGACAGGCATCATGTTCAAAACATGATTGATATACAGTACCAGCTATTGAAAAAAAGAAAATCTGAATCATTGAATATCAGATGATGCTAGGATTAAGGATTAAGGAAAAACATTTGGAAAAAATCACAAAATACCGGGACTTGCACATTGAAGTTGAATACTTATGGGAAAAGAAACTTGTGATTACAGCCTCAGAGTAAAAGGACTTCCTCAGTATCTGGCAACATTGGAATTATCAGACGTGAACACCCTAACTTGACAAACACCTTGCTTGGAACTGTCTAGATTTTTAGATGCTACTTTAATAATTCTTAGGCCCCTGGCTACAATTTGAATTATTAAATTTCCACCAGTCTTAGTCTGAGAATCTAACTGTAGATTACTCATGCATAATTAAAAAAATATGCCTAAACAGCAGAGGAACAAACAATGAGGGCCTAACTGACAAGATGATTTTGGGAAATTGCAAGAGAAAGAAGACCAATTTGAACATAGCTTGGATTCATTACAGGAAGTCACTGTACTCCCTGCAACATGATTGGAAAACCAAGTACCTATAAATAACAGGAGCCAATAGAAATATCAGAAGCTTTGTGCAAAGGCATAATGGAAGACACAGCTGCTGATCAATAGTGACAGACTGGCAGAGGTTAATATCAAGACAGGAATCTTTAAGGGAGATTCATTATCATCACTACTATATGTCATTGTACTGATTCCTCTCAATACTGAACAAATCAGACCATGGTTATCTAACATCAAAAAATCATTGAGTACTTCCTAAAAATCTGGAATAGTTAAATTATTATTATTATCTTAATGAAATTTATATGCCTTCTGACTCCCAGTGATGCTGAGCAGTTTGGAATTTATTAAACATATTTAAAAACAAAGGACAATAGAAAAAATAGAAAACAACACAAAATGAAGGAACAAAGATGGCAAAGAAAAGAAACCTTGATGAGAACAAAGCAAAGGAAGAAAGGGGGCTTCAATCAAGTTTCTCAAAGGCCTAGGTGAAGAGCCAGGTCTTCAGGACCTTTCAAAATCCCAGTAGGCTGGGAACCATGCAAATCTTGGGGGAAACCTATTTCCAAAGGGCAGATATTATGACAGAGAAGATATGATAACCAGGTATCAACAGATGATATTGTTTAATCAATGGAACCCAGAGCTGTGGATTTCACTCCATTATTGAAAGTCTCCTAAATGATTTAATCCCTTTTTCCATATCTCCATAGGCTTCATTTGCTGCAGTTAGCTAAGACATACTTTATGTCATGTTAAATATACCATTTGAAAGCATATCTCAATTGACTACTTTCGCAGTAAAGGAGAAAGAGCCAGATGGTGCCCTGTTCCAGAATGTTGTTATGACTTTTTCCTGTTGAGAATTGCTATCTCCTCCCCCACCCCATCCTTGCATTTTGGGATTCCCATGAGCTCTGTTCACTGCAGAAAACATCTTTTGGGACAAATAGTAGTGTTGCTCCAAATCATTTTGCTGTGCAGATGGTGAATAAGATGGTTCTGAACGAGTCCTGTAAATAACTCAATAGTATTAATTATTTCACACTGTAAGTTTTTTGTGTTCATATTCTCTATTCACAGAAACTGTTCTGTAGGGCACCAATATATGCTACAAATAAATGTATTTTAAATTTTGGTGCTATAATTTAGACAAGGTAAAAAAAAGACTACAATAATTTTTAGCAGCTAAATTACTTGATGTACTACTTAGATGTACTAATCTTTAAGAGGAAGCTTCATATAAGACAAAGATCTATAGAGGAATATGCAAATCAGATCTTACCACTTTCCTAAATCCTTTTAATCCAGTGCTCAATGTCAGCAATGACCCAGTTCTAAAAATTTTAGTGAGTTCAGCCTCTTAATCACATTATCCAGCTTGCCTGTCACAAACTTTGAAAGGAAATAGATAAGGAACATAACTAAAAATGTTGATAACATCATTGCTTTGGCATACAGGTCATTATAAAGGAGTTAGGTTCATGGGATCCTTGTCTATGTTACTAAGAACACTTAAAATAAATATTGATATTTCTTGGTTGCAGCTTGTAACAGTGACAGTGAGTTCAAGGTCTGATATTAAAGAATGTTTCACCCAGGCATGAAAAGTAATCATCAAATGAAAATCATTGATTTTTTTTTTGAAAGAATGTCAAACATTAAGTACATAAAAAGAGGCTTCTAAAATAACTGCAGAAGATTGCCTATTTTGCAATCCATGAGGTATGTTACCTGGTCAGTCTGGAGTTCATATAATGGCCACCAAGGTATCTATGGGAAGTCTATAACAAGTTGTCCACATTATTATCACCTGGATGGCACAGTGATGTCCAAGAGAAAATTCCAAGTGTTTGAGTTTGATGTGTGTGTGTGTGTGTGTGTGTGTGTGTGTGTGTTTATTTGATAGGATGGACCTACTGTATCATTATGCAGAAACAATGACATTATGACACTTCCCTCAGGTGACAGCTGACAAATGGCAACAAAATATGGAAGTAAAAGCTGTATGTTGTACTGTCTCCAAATACTGCATATTTGGACTACAAAACCCTAGTCCAGAATACCATGGTGCACACAGTGATGGATGTCCTTAAATTTGCCTATACAACATCTCTATTGAGCAAGATGCAGTGGCTCCCAGTTTCGTTCTGGGTGAAATTCAAGGTGCTTGTCATTACCTTTAAAGCCTTATATGGCACAAGGCTAGGTTATCTATGTGATTGCTTCTCCCTAAGAACAACTACCCATCTTACCAGACCAGAAATGGTGGGCATGCTCCTAGGCCCTTCCCTTAAACATTGTTATCTTATGGAAGCTAGGAAGATTTCCTTTTCCAGGGTAGCTCCTGCCCTGTGGAACGTCTTTCTTCTTGAACTTCAGCATGACTGAAAACCAGTGCTGAACAAGAGTGGAACTAGTTTCGTCTTGCCTTTATATTTTGCAGTACAAAGAATGAAAAAGTGACATGGAAAGCACACAGAGTTCATAATTGTTCATTCCAAGGCAGATTTTGCATACAAACCAAGAAATATCTTCAAGGAAAAGCAAAGAAAGTCCAGTTGCCTCTTGAAAAAGCACCTTTGGGACAACCATGATCTAGATGACTGAAAATCTCCAAAGACATACCAAGAAATGAAAAACAAAGCAAAAGGTATTCACAACAATAGATACAACAAAAACAGTCAAGGATAGAACATGCTGTAATAAAATTAGGCCATATATTAGCAGTGAATTTTCTGTATTAATTTGCATTTTTTAAAAAAGTATTATGAAGCTGCCAAAAATGGGAAAAGCAGAAAAGGGAATTAATATTGCCCATGCATCTGCAAATATAATTGGGGGCATTTATTCCAAGGTAAGGGATGTAAGACAGACCTCATGCATTATCTGGGAATCCAGAAGGACCTTTGCACAAAAGCTTATGAGTTATGCATCAGTTATGCCCTTTCCTAGACCAACAAACCTGCTCATAGTCACCCATGCCCTAGTCACCTAATGTCTTGACTACTGCAATGCACTCTACAAGGGACTATTCTCAAAAAGTACCAAGAAGCTGCAATTGATTCAAAATGTGGCTGCCCACATGGTTTTGTACAATACTAGATTTGTACATATGTCACCTCTCTTGAGGGAACTGTATTGGCTGCATTGCTTCTGGCTCCCATTCCAGATCCTGAGTCTCATCTTTAAAGCCCTACATGGCCTGGGACCATGTTATCTGAAGGACCATATTTTCTCAGTTACATCAATCCAACTCACCAGAGAAGGGAGATAGGGGGATATTACAGCCACCTTCCTAAGGAGGTTCATTTAGTGGTACCAAGAAGAAAGGCCTTCTCTGTGGTGGTTCTTTCTCTGTGGAACATCATCCCTGCTGAAATAAGATTGGCCCCTACTTTAACACTCTTTTGAAAGGCCCTGAAGACATGGTTTTCAGGGAGGCCCAAGAGTGATATGGAGTCCAACAAGTGGTTGATTTGTCTATTGTCACCAAAGTGATATGGAGCCCATCAAGTGGTTGATTTGACTGTTATCACTAGGGTGATGGGTTTATTGTGTTTTGTATTGAGTTTTTAGTTGTGTAAACTGTCCAAAGTCACCAAGAGTAAGTTTGATGGTCATATATGGTAAGTTTTCTTAATAAATAAAAAAATAAAGTTAATAAAGCCCACATTTTACAGCAATTATCATCTTCAAAATGCACCCAAATTAAGCAGAATCATTGGTTTGACCAGTTTAAGCTATTGTATTTGAAACTCCAGTCTCCTTTTGCTTGCTATATTCCTGTGGATTTTTTCCTCTGATATCTGCTACACTTAATTTCTGACATTGCCACGTTTGCCTAAAATAAATTACTTAGTCTCTTTCATATTTTGTAAAATGCTCCATCAATTCTATCAGATGTTTGTGTTGCAGGATGTGTTTATTTAAATATGGTGTGCAATTTTACTGAGGTAAAAATGTTTAAATAGCATTGTGTTAACACTAAAGTTGGTTGCATCCCATTTTTGTTGCAAGAACACAAATTTCCTTTCTAGCTGGTAAAAAGTGATTTATTCATCTAGGTTGTTATGTTCAAAATAGGAGTTTGTTGCTGGGCTTTGGAGAATAGTTCTACTGGCTGTTTTTATTCTGGTCTTAGCTATATTTTCTGGATATTTTAATTTTTACCATTATCTATTCTGAGCATCATTTGTTTGCAAAAAAAGGCAAAATATATATCTGACAAATCAATACAACTGTTCATGCCTAAGTAACATCATCCAGAGCAAAAAATGTATGTCATTAAAATTTATGGGGTCAACTTCTAATTCAATCTGGGAATAAAGCTAGTTAAAAGGTTTTAGATACTGTAGGAAGAGGGCTACATTAGTATAGATAATATCATAACTATAGAGGCTATGGCTAGTAACTGCAGCAAACTATAGTGCTATTAATTCTGATCTTTTAGTGACATCTCATCCCAAAACAAACAAACTTAGTAGCCTAAATTTTAAATGGAACATTTGCTGAGTTGCATCATTTTCACTCATCACCTTATGAAGGATTGAGCTGAAGTGATCATATGTTAATGTTCTCAGCTCTTTCAGCGTGCAATGCACATTGAAGAAGTTTGTACCTAGAGCAAATATGGGTTATGTACTTTTATTTTCCTCAGAGTCAAAGATAGGAAACTGGATCTTTCATTTGCCAAAGCCCTTGGCAAAAAGCCTCTTCCATCATAATTATCCTCCATTTTTACTATAGTGTGTATATTTGATCCTCAAATCTTTCTTCTGCTCAAACTTTCACTCATGTCTAGGTTTTATATGTCAGCAAGAATGACCTAGTTATATTTAGGGGTGGAGAAAGGGAGGGGAATGCTGGCAACTTCACTCACAATTCACTTTATCTCCAAGGCATTTTAAACAGCTTGCTGGAGAAGAGAAATAACATCAGTAAATGTTAGCAAAGGGACAAGTTCCATTTGTATGCATGTCAGGGAAGACACTTGACATTGTTTATTGATGTAATACAGAGCGTCTTGGCTCCTTGCTGCTCCCTGTTAGGCCTTAATTATGTAGCGAATTCCAACAGATAATTTAAGATTCCTATACAACTCTCAAATTACATTGTCAATCATAAATTTTCTGTTTTCCATTCAGATAGTTTGCAGATTATTGAGACTGCTGGAGGTAGACAGGTTAAAATGATGATCTCAGAAAAGAATATAATGTCTGTTTTGCAATAGTTTTTAGCAAAGAACAAAGCATCCTAGCTTACTTTGACATAGCAGTATTTTACAATTTATTTGGGTTATTCATAAAATTCTCTGAATTGTTGAAAAACAATTACCCCATTGCAAATCCATTCCCCAATTCCCTACTACTCCCAGAAATTCCAACAACAACTTTTGCTTACAAGCACACCCAGACTCCTTCAACATATCTTCAAGTGCCATGGTTCAGACAGAGGAAATAGCAAGTACAGATTCAGACAAAGCTTCCTGTGTTTTCTAAGAACCTCCTCTGTGGCTCCAGGACCCTTTTGAAGTAAGAAACAGATGAAAATTATATAGTACATTGTAAAACAGAGTAAATATATTTTTTAAACTGAATACTTTCTGTAATTCCTACCCACCCACTTTCTAGAAAAACAAACAAGCAAACAAGCAAGCTTGGGTTTAGTCAATTTTATATGACTGCCCCATCTAGTGTGGCCATTTGCCTTCCTGACAAAAGATCCTCTGCCTGTATGCAAATTGCTTAACTTGTCCTTGTAAAAAAGTATTCATAGCCAGTTGAATTGACCCCAAATGGTGACAAGGAGAAGAATTATTTCTATTCACTTATCATATCACAAAGATAGTATGGCGATACTAGTAGAAGGGAATAAATAATAGTAAGGTCAAACTAATGGGTTTATCTAAAACATTCCAATGTCATGCTGTAATTTACATTATATCTGCCTTTTCCCTTTGTCTTGTCTTTGCAATGTAGCAGTCCAGATTTCTTTTTTTAAAAAAATTGGGGCTGCTCAAATTTTTGCTGGGAGCCCAGTATATATTGTATACGTGCTCATAATGTTATGTTGAATCTTCATAGGGATTTGGTTGCTCTAGATGAGCTGGGGTTTGGCCACAACAGTGACCATCTGTTGAGCAACTGGCATGCAAAATGAACCTGTTCAAAGCTCTTCCTAGCCACAAATGTCAACTATTCTTCAAGCAGGGACTAGGAGTCCAAAGAAAAGTCCAGATTATGCACCAGTCCTGAATGGGGAAGTACAACTCCATCCAAAACCACTGATGAAAACATCCTAACTTAGAGAAGCAAAACAGTCATAAGCACTGTCATATCAGGATCTACCCAAAGTCTATACCTCTTCATTCAGAACTGTGCATCCTCCAGACAATGATTCAGTACATAAATAGTTTAATCTGTGTAGCCCAGGGTCGAGAAATAAAGATGGATTCCATCAGCATACTTATGATTTGTTATTGTTGTTCAGTTGCCAAGACATGCTCAAGGCAAACCACTTCAGCACACTACCTCCCCACTCCTAACCTCTGCAGCCCAGAAGGATGCCATAGTCAATGGATTGACAGCTGCTGTCTTGCTTCTGGTTTCAATTATCACATACGCACAATTTATTCAAAGATAAAACAATAATAGCACACAAGGAATGTGAACCAAAATACAGTCTTGGCAAGCTACTTGCTGAAAGGTTTTGCTTTTAGCAGGAACATGTAGAAAAACAGTCAAAATCCAGTCCAAAGTTCCAAGAGCCAGATCAGCATTATCAGCCAGGCTAGAGGTCAGAATTTCACAAAGAAAATCTGCAAAATGTCACACAAGAGCCAGAGTTCAAACAGTTGATTCCAAAGAGGGATCATGTGTTCGGGCTGCTTTTTAAATCAAGCTGTAGCCAGTGGCCTTTAATAAAAGGATTTACTCCCTTACTTGATAAGTAGCTTCACTGAAGATTTCTGCTCTACTCACCAGGTAGAGGCCTAATGTCATCATCTGCTCCAGCTATTCAGGTGGTATTTGATCAGCCACAGATGATTCTTGGGGGGCAGGTTGGCTCATGAGGCTGACATGCCACAGATTCTGCAGGAGCAACTTTCTCAAATTCAAATTTAGACTTTAGTATAGGAGTCCAGGATCATGACAATTTCTGAGAGATCAAGGAACACAAGGATGAATACATCATCCCCATCCTATCTCTACCAAAAAACATTGTCAAGTGTAATCAACACTGTCTACATTCTAAATTGCAGGTTGAAATGGATCCCATAATCCATTTTTTGTATATTTTTAAATCCTGCCTTTATTATATTAATGTAAATTCTCCAAGATCCTTTGCTGTTGCCATCTAACTACCTTCTCCATAATTTTCCCAAAAAGATAAGATTGGAAACTGGACAATTTTTGTTCAGAATATAGAAACAAAATGGTAACATCTTGAGAAATGAGCATACCCTTCTCCCCTTGAAGAGGCTGATAATGCTGCATGGACCCATCCATTTGGTCACTTCCCAGCCACCCTAACAATTCAGGAGGCGTAGGATGTAACAGACCTAAGGACCTTATCCATAACCTTAGGAATTATAGAATAGATCTCAGGGTTGTTCCCCAAGTAATTCATCTGGACTGGCATAGTCAGAGATGGAGTAAATCCAACCACCCAGTTGCCAAACAATGTGAAAACTCTTCACTGTAACCCTGCAGGTTGCATCCCAAATAACAGGAAGTGAGTCACTCTAAACAAGGCTTTTGGGTGCCTATTCATAGATACAACAAGGGCAGGGGAGTAACAATTTTATAACCCTTTTTACTACAGTGTATGTTCAGCTATGGCTCTGTCACATTCACTCCTTGTCTTATTCCAACAGTGCTTCATATATCACTTCTGGCCCTTCATTTCCTGAAGCAACTCAAAAAACCAAGTGCACCTCAGGATCAGCATCCAGAGGGAGGCCACATGGGCATAATCCATCAAGAGCTTTTCTCACTTGCCTAATCCAGGCTTTAAAGTACCATTTATATCCTGGATTGGGAAATATTAATCAAAAATAAGTATATGTTAGAGTAGTTACTGAAGTTGCCTGGAAATGTGTCAGTGTATGATGTGTATACTGCCACTCTAATAGCAGAAAGTGAAGAGGAACTAAAGAGCCTCTTGTTGCGAGTGAAGAAGGAGAGTGCAAAACTTGGGTTGAAACTAAACATTAAGAAAACCAAGATCATGGCATCTGGCCCTCTCAATTCCTGGCAAATAGATGGGGAAGAAATGGAGGTAGTGACAGATTTTATTTTCCTGGGCTCCAAGATCACTGCAGATGGGGACTGTAGCCAAGAAATTAAAAGGCGCTTGCTCCTCGGGAGGAAAGCCATGGCAAATCTAGACAGCACACTAAAAAGCAGAGACGTCACCCTGTCAACAAAAGTGCGTATAGTCAAGGCTATGGTCTTCCCAGTTGCAATGTATGGCAGTGAAAGTTGGACCATAAGAAAGGCTGAGCGCCAAAGAATTGAGGCCTTTGAACTCTAGTGCTGGAGAAGACTCCTGCGAGTCCCTTGGACTGCAAGACGATCAAACCAGTCAGTCCTAGAGGAGATCAACCCTGATTGCTCTTTAGAAGGCCAGATCCTGAAGCTAAAACTCAAATACTTTGGCCACCTAATGAGAAGGAAGGACTCACTGGAGAAGATTTCCCTAATGCTGGGAAAGATTGAGGGCAATAGAAGAAGGGGACGACAGAGAATGAGGTGGCTGGATGGAGTCACTGAAGGAGTAGTCGTAAGCTTAAATGGACTCCAGAAGTTGGTAGAGGACAGGAAGGCCTGGAGGAACATTGTCCATAGGGTCGCGATGGGTCGGACACGACTTCGCAACTAACAACAACAACATGATGTGTATTGGGGAAATGCATGCATCAGCCAACTGATTTGGGAGCATTTTAAAAAATAATAATAATTTTCTTTGGAATTTGTTCTAATAGAAAAATATTTGGACACCTACTTACAAAGACCACATTTAGACTATCTCTAGATTAAGAGTACATAAGGGCTCCAGTTTTAACTATATAATTTTACAAATGTTGTACTTAGGACAGAAATCTCATTGTATTAAATGGGATGTATATTCAGCATGTCCCTAATACATGAATTTAGGATTTCAGTCCAAAGTCTGTTGCAGTGAAAACAAGAAAAACATATGTCACACATCTTTAGGAATGACTTTAATGTAAAGATTCTTATCACATGTCCTGCAATCATGACATGCCTTTTTGCCATTTGTTTCCATAAATTTGATTCTCAGGATAAATTCTGATTTATTTTAATGAATGTTATTTGATGAAGAAGAAAATGCCTTCCTTAGTGGTGGAGTATGTGCAGATAATTAAATAGAATAATGTAATTATGCTATTTCATCTATTCTTCAATAGTCCAATCTATGGCAGGAGCTTACAGCAAACAGGTAAATATAATTTTAGAAAGAAGAGAATATAAATCTGTCACCTGTCATGGAAAAGTTAATTTTTTGCTAATCCAAGATAGTTTTATATAAGAATGAAAAATTCTAGTGCACAATTGCATTTCTGGAAATAATAAGGTGAACATGAGCAAATGAAGGACTGCAGGGTAGATAAGCAGTTGACTTAATCCACATATACTGTAACAGTGTCAATTCCATCATTTGTTAACATTTTTCATTCATCCTGCATCAGTATGTTTTATATTTGAACATAATTCATTAGTGGTGGTGAGGAAATAATGCATGTCAGATTTTGACTTGGGACAAAAATAAATGATATAATAGTATACATGCTCAATAATGAAATGCTCATTTCAATATATATGGGGGAGGGAGAGGAATTTTAAAGAAAAAAAATATGGAGATCACAATCTCTCCAGTCTTTTGGCTGCTTCTGAAATCTTCACTAAGTTTCCACAAGTTCTTACACTCCATAATATTTTCACACAGGGGCCTTAAATTATAACTTCACAGACGCCCACTGGTTAAACCTCAGCAGATCATAAACTAGTACCAAAACCTAGTACAATGCTGATGGCATTTTAAAAGGAAAAGATTACATCTGTTATCAGATATTGGGTATATAGAAGTTTATGTGGAGTTCATGTGCAGAGGTGAATTTACTTAAATCCAAGAAAATAAAATCAGCATTCCAAAAAATCAAAATGAGAATAGCATAAAATAAAATTCAAAACTGCAATAAAGTCCATCAGACTTCTTAAAATTCATGGAAGAATTTGTAAATACTATCAAGTACAAAAAAGGTTATATATGCATTATGACACATGCATAAAATAACTCATTTAAATAACATGTTGTGAACTAAAAACAATTTTTCTGGGTTTTTTTTAATAAATAGGTTCAGGAGGGTGGTCTCAAAAATTTTAATCTGTGATTCAGTTTCATTTGTCTTATTTTAAAAGACTGAGTCAGTAGCTTTAACAGATTTAGTCGGTCAAAAGAAAAGTGATACTAACAGCCATCTTTCTATTTCTTTCAAAAACCTGGATTGGGTCATCTGAATTACACTTGTTGCATAAACAGATCAAACAAAGGTATGCTTAAATGAATAAATTAATCATAAGGTCTTAGCACTGTATAATCTGTACAAATAACAGGAATGGATATTGTATTTTCCTAACTTCCCTTCCATACTTACTATGAAGACAGACAATTTAAATGTGTATGAATCCAACAGTTCCCTGAAAGCATTTTAAAAAGACCAAAATAATGGGCAAAGTTCCCTAGTCCGTCTCAAAAAAAATTAAGAAGTATATTCCAAAATTCAGAATTGATTACTGTACACTGGATGTCACTGAGATAACCCAAAGAATTTCAGCAACTTTCACTGAATAATGTTAATGTAATAGCCATTCGCTTTGTCAATCCCACTCCCTGTTCCTTTCTTCCACCTGTCAGGAAATCACTTGTCAACAATGAGGAAACCTTGCTGTGTGTCTTGCGTTCCTTCTTGACTTTTGGGTATTTTGCTTGTTTTTGTCTTTTTCAGATAATAAATACTCCAAATAAGAATTTTAATTCATACAAAAGCTTGCGTGTTATGATTTTTAATCAATACTATTACTATATTTTATTGTTCTTATGTGGATTTTTCCAGATGGACCAAGGCAGACATCTATTGTACACTTTTCTAAAGGATTACCTGAATCATGAGAAAACACAGGCTTAAACAATTGGTAATGTATATTAACAAATAAATAATTCTCTAGTCTCCTAAGGTTCCTATCAGGTCAGATGTTCCTTCCTAATGATATCATGACACTTTTCCATATCCTTCACTTACAGCTTTGCTCTGTTTTATTCACAGAGCCTTCTCGTCCTGTTCTAGCTCCAGAGGTAGTACCATATTTCATCTTTTCATTGGATGTACTTATGTACTTATCACATAAGACTACACGATGCAGGAGGAAGATTATATATTTATTTATTTACTTGATTTGTACATTAGACATAACTATATTTGCCATCTCTTCACTTAAAAAGATAGTCATATTAAGTAACCAAGAAAGATAAATGATTGAAATAACTCCTGTTTTTAAAATAATACAAATCCAAATTTGTATAATCAGCTATTGGTCAAAGAGCAACTTATACAATAAAGATCTTCTAGGTATTGTTAAAAGATTCAAAACCAAACAGAGGTCACAGCTTTTATAATAGAGTAAGAAGATGTTGGGAAGCACCCAGATTGACAGGGAGTAGGGATCAAGTGCAAAGCCAGTTTAGAGCTAGTCACTTCAAACTGTAAAAGGGCCAGAATCTTTCCCTGAATTTCTTGAAGCCTTAGCTAATAGTTCCCAAGGGAGAACTGCCAGAATTGGGAGATTTCTGTATTATAGGCAGAACATAACAAAGTAGTTAGCTTTGTGGGTCTGGTTATTCATGCTTGACAGAAAATAGTATAGAAAATGAAAGAAATAGTATAATTGTATGGATTTTTATTGTGTCAGAAGAATTTGCTACTGCCTGCTTACAAGGTTTAAATTTCAAAAATGACAAGGTGTAGTCATTTTAAAATAATATATGTTAATACAAGAATTCAACTTTCTAGGTGCACATTATATATTGATACTCTGACCCATCACTGGACATGTTAAATTAGTACTGGTTTTTCAGTTTCCTTGGTTTAGAAGGTGCTGTAACTTTGTGCTGTGTGCATTTTTTCCCCATTTATAGCATCTTTCCAAATGAACATTTATGAATAAAAAAACCCCACTTCTCTTCCTTGTTTCTCAACTCCTGGAATTCCTTGATCTCTTGAGCAATATTTTTATTGGTGTCTGGTTAAAAATACTCTTGCCAATTTTCATGGAGCTATGTGTCCATGTGGGGAGATATTTTTCAGTGACATTTAGAAGTAATAGCAAACAGGTTTAAAACTTTGGAGAAAAAAGAGCATATATTAAGTGTGTTAAAATCTTCCACCAACATTTTAATAATAATTTTGCCAATAGCTTTATGAACCTGCAAGAGGGATTTCATATCTTGCCTTTATTGCTGCAACAACAGTGAAATATCCTGCCATCATGTCATTTAGTTACACATTGTCTGTCAGATGGTATAATGGTATGGGTGCATGACCTTGGGAGATGGATAGCAGAGATTCTGCCTAGAGAATGATCACATAAGAGAGGGCAGAGTTCATAGCTACCTATTGGGCAGAAAAAGAGGCTCAAACCTCTGCAGCTATAAAGGAGATGGCAGGAGATTTGTACTTTCAGACTTACAAGATTCTATTAATTTATTGTAATGTAATGCCTTCTTAATAAAGAAATAGTTCATATGGTCATGTTTCCTGTCTGATCTACCTGGGAAGGCTGATAGATGGACATCTCAGAGCCTCCCATGAGTAGCTTGCCAGATTTTATACTAACATTATGATTTTTTGGCACATAAGAAACAGACCAGAGCTCAGCCTTTTTCCATCTCCTTGATATGCTTAGACAATTGCTTATCACTGACTTGTTATTGTTGTTGTTAGTTGCGAAGTCATGTCTGACCCATCGCAACCCCATAGACAACATTCCTTCAGGCTTTCCTGTCCTCTACCATCTTCTGGAGTCCATTTAAGCTCATGCCTACTGCTTCAGTGAGTCCATCTAGCCACCTCATTCTCTGTCATCCTCTTCTTTTCTTGCCCTCAATCTTTCCCAGCATTAGGCTCTTCTCCAGTGAGTCCTTCTTTCTCATTAACTGGCCAAAGTATTTGAGTTTCAACTTCAGGATCTGGCCTTCTAAAGAGCAGTCAGGGTTGATCTCCTCTAGGACTGACCAGTTTGATCGCCTTGCAACCCAAGGGACTCGTAGGATAATAATAATAAACCTTTATTGTCAAAGTACAAGATGTGTACATTGAGATTAGCTGAGCCTCCCCCCGTGCTCCCTCCCCCCAACACACATTGACAACAAACCCTCCATCCTACCACACCATTTGAACCAACTACACCACACCCCGGCCTCCCAAGTCAATTCTGCATAAGTTCACAGAGATTATATCCCATTCAAAAGCCTAACAGTCCACGGATAAAAGCTGTTTTTCAGCCTGTTGGTATGGCTGGCTATACTCCTATATCTCCTACCCGATGGTAGGAGAGTAAAGAGATACCGTCCAGGGTGTGAGTGATCCCTGAGAATTTTCCTCACTCTTCCAAGGCAACGAGCCCTGGCAATGTCATCCAGTGGTGTCAGGGGACAGCCCACAATGTCTTGTGCTGTGCTCACTACCCTCTGTAATACTTTCCTGTCCGCGGCTGTCAGACCAGCATACCAAACCACAATACCATACGAGAGGACGCTCTCGGAGTCTTCTCCAGCCATTTATCTTTCTAATCACAAAAAGAAAAACTCTTTCCCAAATTAAATTAGCTTTCTAGTATATCCCAAATCTCCGATCTTTTATGTCAATGTTTTCATAACAATTTTCCATAATTTTAAGTGTTTCCTTTCAATTTTATTAGATATTATAAATCTTATATCTCCTCAGTTGACTCTTGGCCTGTCGTATCTTGTTTGTTAAAATTCTTGTTGAAATAACAAGCAGAAATCCCCTAGTGTTGTTTTTAGAAGATAGGGTCTCCATTTTTTCTTTGCATTCATTCATTGTTTTCATTTCTTCAATTTCTTTTCAGTTCTCTGTAAAATATCAAAATCATTGTTTCCTACCAATTTGCATGGCTTACTGATCAACATTTGTAACAAATTAAAAAATTCTGGGGATAGCTAAAGTTACTACAATCTGAATTTGCATTTCAAGGAACAGGACAATCTGTTTCCTCCTCTGAATCTAACCTCTAAATTTTCTAATACTTTAATCACTTACTAGTTTCCAGTATTAACACTGTATTTTGTTTCAAAATTGTGAAGAGAGAAGTTTCTTCTTTTCTTTTTCTCTTTCTCTTTTTCTTTCTAAAGGTGCTTTTTCAAAAAGCAACTGCACTTTCTTGTTTCCCCACCACCACCATTAGAGATATTTCACTTCTCTTCCATGAAGCTTCTTTGGTTCTGAACAGTTCTTGGATGAGAAGCGAAATGTTTTCAGAGAAAAACAAAACACAAAGTAAGTCTAGCTGCCTTTTGAAAAAGCACTTTGGGGACAATCATGAGCTGGATGACTGAGAATCTCCATATACACTTTCTCTTTCTAAATAATAATAATAATAATAGTAATAATAGTAATAGTAATAATAATAATAATAATAATAATAATAATAATAATAATAATAATA
>JAKJMR010000118.1:4789648-4806891 GCA_024449315.1 Daboia siamensis | reverse complement strand
CTTCCTTCCTTCCTTCCTTCCTTCCTTCCTTCCTTCCTTCCTTCCTTTCTTTCTTTCTTTCTTTCTTTCTTTCTTTCTTTCTTTCTTTCTTTCTTTCTTTCTTTCTTTCTTTCTTTCTTTCTTTCTTTCTTTCTTTCTTTCTCTCCAAACTGTGTTTTATGAACCCTGACAGTCAAGCTTGGATGTCTAGGAAAGGAAGGCAAATTATTTCAGGGGGACAAAGGCTTCAAAAATTCTGTCAAAATATCCATCAAAAAGCAATGAATAATTAGCTCCTTTTAATTTTATAATGGGTGTTTATAGTATTGGAGCAAATTGGAGAGAATATTTCATTTAAACAACTATTTTATTATATGTTTTTATGAAACCAGGGAGAAATTCTTGATAAAGTTTAAGAAAACCTACAGAATGAGTAAAAAGTTAAATTGACAATAGAGGGACAAGCAGTAGGTAGGCCAAGGATAACCGTTATGTCAACCTAGATTACTTGCCTCCAAGGCTATCAAGAAAACAACCAAACATATGTTATTTCAAAAAGGAGGAGGGGGAAAAGCTTACAGTTTAAAAATCTACCCACTCCACACATACACAAATGATCTATACAAAGTTTCATTTTTAAATAAACAACCTCTGTATATAAGGGTCTGTGAAATAAAAAAAAATTAGCTAATAAATTATGACTTGCAGTCAAGTGTCAAATAAGCCAAGTTCTGAATAAGAGTTTCAGGAATGACATCTTGGTCCGAATAAATTATGGCAGTTAGGAATTAAGCAAGGAAATAAATTTTCATTAATGTAGGCATTGTTTAAAAGTGATCTTAAAGTGACTATTGATCATTGAATGACTGTTATACATTTTAACATCCAAGTGGTATTAGCTAAGAAATATAGAAGTAGAAAATCTGAATCAATTTCAGCACCATACAGAGCTGAGGAAATAATATGTTGTTGTAACAGCTGCAACTCTACAGGAAATTTCAAGACATGAATTGTCTTCTTCTTTCAAATGTAGTAATGCCCAGGGCTTTTTTTTCTCATAGAATGCTCAGAATGGTGTTCTGGCACCTTTTTTTGCAAAAAAAAAAAAAAAGCTCCCTCTATTGGCTTTCAAAAGCCTGTTGCAGGGATAGGCAATCTTGGCTCTGTTTTATGACTCGTTGACTTCAACTCCCAGAAATCCTGAGCCAGCCATGCTGAGGGGAAAGAGAGAGGTTTCCAAGCTGAGCCATTCTGGCTCAGGAATCCTGGAAGTTGAAGTCCTTGAAGTCCTACCCTGCACTAGAGGAGGACATTAAAATTATTTACAAGGTTACTTCTTTAGGAACTAAACTTTTAGAATCTAAAACAGTTAATTCAAAAAAGCCAATAGGAAAGAACCTCACATTTTTCATCTGCTTCTGTCTTTTGGAAGGTAAAATTAGATAACAAAATAATCTATTTCCTATGTTAACATAGGGATGCGGTGGCTCAGGGGTTAGGATGCTGAGCTTGTTGATCAGAAGGTCGGCAGTTTGGTGGGTCAAATACCGAGTGCCACGTAACAGAGTGAGCGCCTGTTACTCGTCCCAGCTTCTGCCAACCTAGCAGTTCAAAAGCACATAAAAATGCAAGTAGAAAAATAGGGACCACTACGGTGGGAAGGTAACAGTGTTCTGGGTGCTTTTGGCATCTAGTCATGCTGGCCACATGACCACGGAGATGTCCTCGGACAAGCGCTGGCTCTTCAGCTTTGAAATGGAGATGAGCACTGGCCCTTAGAGTTGGAAACAACTAGCATGCAAGTGCGGGGGAACCTTTACCTTTAACTTTATGTTAACATCTCTGCAATAAAATCAATAAAGATAACAGGAAAGAAATGAGAAATATTTTTCTCAATGTAATATGTCTAATTTAGCTGATGCTAGAAAAAAAATAGTATCTTTTGTAAATACTCTTGAAAACTATTTTGAATCTATAACCATCTATTACAACTAACCCACTTTAAATTAAACAATTCTTAAGAATGAAATATTCTTAATTTGGACTTTACTTTTACTGTTTGGACTGTTGTGTGTTTTGAAAAATAGATTATTTAGAATCTAGTTATGTTGCTCTTCAGTCTTTAAATAATTAACCTAGTATATACATAACAATATATGATGTTTTTCATTGTGAGCTTAACATCAATAACAACATTTATTAAAAAGGATAAAATAATTTCTGGTGGTATTATCTGTACATTAAAATTTTGTTTAGTCACAATCTTTCACTTTTCACATTCTGGACAAGCAGTGGTCATGTATCCTAGCAAAAGATGTTACATATGTGCATAAGCGTAGTCAGTAGCATATGCCTTTTTAAAAATATCAGACATGCAAAGCAATAAAAATAAGTCCAAAATATCTGTATTACATCCAGAAATGCCAACTTTGCAACCAATATTTCTCAACCATAACTATGGCACCCTAAGGATACCTGTATACATGCAAATGCTTCTCTGGGATAAGTAACGCAGCAGGGATTGCTTTTTCCTTCCAGTAACAGATTGCCACCCAAGACGGAAAGGTCATAGCAGAGAGTTCTGACAAAACATGATCCACTGGAGAAGGAAATGGCAAACCACTCCAGTATCTTTGCCATGAAAACCCTATGGACACTACCAAAATGCAAAATGATATGACACTGGAAGATGAGCCTCTCAGGTCGGAAGGCATCCAATATGCTACTGGGGAAGAGCAGAGGGCTAGTACTCGTAGCGCCAGAAAGAATGAAGCGACTGGGCCAAAGCCGAAAAGACGCTCAGCTGTGGATATGTCTGGTGGTGAAAGGAAAGTCCGATGCTGTAAAGATTTTTTCTCCATAGGAACCTGGAATGTAAGATCCATGAATCAAGGAAAGCTGGACATGGTCAAACAAGAGATGACAAGGCTAAACATCGACATCTTAGGTATCAGCGAACTAAAATGGACAGGAATGGGTGAATTTAATTCAGATGACCATCAGGTATACTACTGCGGGCAAGAATCCCTCAGAAGAAATGGAGTAACCTTCATAGTCAATAAAAGAGTAGGAAAAGCAATACTGGGATACAATCCTCAAAATGACAGAATGATCTCAGTTCGAATCCAAGGCAAACCATTCAATATCACAGTAGTTCAAGTCTATGCCCCAACCACCGGTGCTGAAGAGGATGAAATTGACCAGTTTTATGAAGCCCTACAGCACCTTATAGAACTAACACCAAAAAATGATGTCCTTATTATCATGGGGGATTGGAATGCTAAAGTAGGAAGCCAAAAGATAACCGGAATAACAGGCTAGTTTGGCCTTGGAGTACAAAATGAAGCAGGGCACACGCTGATAGAATTTTGTCAAGAGAATACGATGGTCATAGCAAACACTCTTTTCCAACAACCCAAGAGACGGCTTTACATATGGACATCACCAGACGGTCAACACAGAAATCAGATTGACTATATGCTCTGCAGCCAAAGATGGAGAAGCTCTATACAGTCAGTAAAAAGAAGACCAGGAGCTGACTGTGGCTCAGACCATGAGCTTCTTGTTGCAAAGTTTAGGTTTAAATTAAAGAAAGTAGGGGAAAGAGCTAGGCCAGTCAGGTATGAATTAAATCATATCCCTGTTCAATATACAGTAGAGGTAACAAATAGATTTAAGGAATTAGATCTGATAGACAGAGTGCCTGAAGAACTATGGACAGAGGTTCGCAACATTGTACAACAGGTAGCAAACAAAACCATCCCAAAGAAAAAGAAATGCAAGAAAACAAAATGGCTGTCTGAGGAAGCTTTGCAAATAGCTGAGGAAAGGAGGGAAGCGAAAGGCAAGGGAGAAAAAGAAAGATATGCCCAATTAAATGCAGAATTCCAAAGAATAGCTAGAAGAGATAAGAATGCCTTCTTAAATGAACAATGCAAAGTAATAGAAGAAAACAATAGAATAGGGAGGACCAGAAATCTTTTCAAGAAAATTGGAGAGATGAAGGGAACGTTTCATGCAAAAATGGGCATGATAAAGGACCAAAATGGCAGGGACCTAACAGAGGCAGAAGAGGTTAAGAAGAGATGGCAAAATTACACAGAAGAACTATACAAGAATGAGCTTAACATCCCTGATAAGCACAATGAGGTGGTCACTGACTCCGAGCCAGACATCCTAGAATGTGAAGTGAAGTGGGCCTTAGAAAAGCTGAGTAACAACAAAGCTAGTGGAAGTGACAGTATTCCAGCTTAGCTATTCAAAATCTTAAAAGACGATGCAGTAAAAGTGCTACACTCAATTTGCCAGCAAATTTGGAAAACTCAACAGTGGCCACAGGATTGGAAAAGATCAGTTTACATTCCAATTCCAAAGAAAGGCAGCGCCAAAGAATGTTCAAACTATCGCACAATTGCACTCATTTCTCATGCTAGTAAAGTTATGCTTAAAATCCTACAAGCTAGACCCCAGCAGTATGTGGATCGAGAACAACCAGAAGTACAGGCAGGATTTCGAAGAGGCAGAGGAACTAGAGATCAAATTGCTAACATACGCTGGATCATGGATAAAGCTAGAGAGTTCCAGAAAAACATCTACTTCTGCTTCATTGACTATGCTAAAGCATTTGATTGTGTGGATCATAACAAACTGTGGCAAGTCCTTAAAGAGATGGGTGTACCAGACCATCTTATTTGTCTCTTGAGAAACCTATATGTGGGCCAAGAAGAACAGTGAGAACTGGACATGGAACCACTGATTGGTTCAAAATTGGGAAAGGAATCCGGCAAGGCTGTATACTGTCGCCTTGCCTATTTAACTTATATGCAGAGCATATCATGAGAAAGGCAGGGCTAGATGAATCAAAAGTTGGAATTAAGATTGCCGGAAGAAACACCAACAACCTAAGATTTGCAGATGATACCACTGTAATGGCAGAAAGTGAAGAGGAACTAAAGAGCCTCTTGTTGCGAGTGAAGAAGGAGAGTGCAAAACTTGGGTTGAAACTAAACATTAAGAAAACCAAGATCATGGCATCTGGCCCTCTCAATTCCTGGCAAATAGATGGGGAAGAAATGGAGGTAGTGACAGATTTTATTTTCCTGGGCTCCAAGATCACTGCAGATGGGGACTGTAGCCAAGAAATTAAAAGACGCTTGCTCCTGGGGAGGAAAGCCATGGCAAATCTAGACAGCACACTAAAAAGCAGAGACATCACCCTGTCAACAAAATTCCGTATAGTCAAGGCTATGGTCTTCCCAGTTGCATTGTATGCCAGTGAAAGTTGGACCATAAGAAAGGTTGAGCGCCAAAGAATTGAAGCCTTTGAACTCTGGTGCTGAAGAAGACTCCTGCAAGTCCCTTGGACTGCAAGGCGATCAAGCCGGTCAGTCCTAGAGGAGATCAACCCTGACTGCTCTTTAGAAGGCCAGATCCTGAAGCTGAAAATCAAATACTTTGGCCACCTAATGAGAAGGAAGGACTCACTGGAGAAGAGCCTAATGCTGGGAAAGATTGAGGGCAATAGAAGAAGGGGACGACAGAGAATGAGGTGGCTGGATGGAGTCACTGAAGCAGTAGGCGTGAGCTTAAATGTACTACAGAAGATGGTAGAGTACAGGAAGGCCTGGAGGAACATTGTCCATAGGGTCGCGATGGGTCGGACACGACTTTGCAACTAACAACAACAACATGATGTGTATTGGGGAAATACCAAACGTGGCCTTGAGAATTCCAACGTTTGTTACAAATTTTTCTGGATGTGGTTGGAAAGAGGCCTAGAAATGCCAGCACAAATACATCACACTTGCTGAACATGCACACGCAACTAATTACAATCTTCAATTATATGTGATATATCTAAAATGAGATGGGCTGTCTCAACTGCAACTTGCAAACCATTCCGTTTTGCGGCAAAACAATCCAGGACAAGCTGATCAGCATAGCTTAGAGAGGACTCATTAACACAATTTTTTGGAAGGAAAGAAACAGAAGGACAGTTTAACATCTTCCAGTTGATGTTATGTTATGTAATATCTTCTGGGAGTTGAAGTGCACGAGTCATAAAAGAGCCAAGGTTGCCTACGCCTGGCCTATTGGTTTTCGAAAGCCAATAGGAATTGCTGCTGAGCGCGCCAAAAGACCCGGCTGGCAAACGTTGCACAGGAAAGTTGTCTGCAGCAAAGGCAGGAACTTTGCACCCCTCCCTGCTACCCAACTACACCATCTCAACTAGATAAGTAAGATATTATTTGCAAATAGGATGGCAATAAACAATTTAGGCTGCATTTACATCAGGGCTTTTCAACCTTTTCAGAAATTGTACCACTTTTAGGACATGACAATATTCAAGCACCACCAGTGCTTAACAAGGTGTCAAAAACTTGATGACTAAAAAAAGGAGGGGTATTTTGGGTTTCATTGGTTAGATTCATTTATTGTTATAGAAATGGCTAGTTTATAATATTATAGAAAAGCAAAAAGTTGAGGTTCAATGTTTATGCTTCCTTCTACTCCTGCAACAGAGGAAGTCAGAAGACAGTGCTTTTTCTTTTTCCCTTCTCCCCCTCACCTTTCCCTTTTTCTCTCACCCTTTGCTCGCAAAAGCCCCCCCCCACTCACTCACACTTTGCTCACAAAAGCCTCCAGTCGCTCTCACTCACTCCTCCATCTCTTTCAAAGGCACCTCGTTCAGTATATCCCCCACTCACTCCATCTCTTTCAAAGGCCTCTTGCTCACTCACTCACTTACTGCCCCGTTGCTTCCAAATGCCATTTGCTCATTCACACACTCACTTACTGCCCCATCGCTTCCTAATGCTTCCAAACACCACTTGCTCACTCACTCACTTACTGCATTTGGAAGCAACAGGGCAGTAATTGAACAAGTGCTGGTGCCGGAGGCCATCAGCTGTTTGGTGCCAGAGACCACTGCCACGAGGAACACAGCTCTGGGTTGGGGTTCGGAGCAGCTCCAGATGGGGGCTCAGCACGGGCTGCGGTGTGGCAACTGAGGGGAAGGGAATCCCCAAGGTGGCTGTCGGGAGGGGAAACCCCGTGGCATGTGGCTCCGAGCTGCAGAGGCAGGGGTGCAAAGGATGGGCGGCGACGGCATAGCAAGACACTGGCATCACTTCCAGTGACAGCACCTCTGAGTTCCGGCACCTTGGGTTTTTTTAGAAAGAAAGCACTGGTAATGTCCCAGTTGAAATTATACGTTTCCTGCTGCACTTATTGAATATACAATGTATCTATGTTAATCTTATTTGCTCTGCCAACTTCTGCCAACAGTTATGGATCATCACAGTAGAAAAAGAGCAGCTATTTTATTTATTTATTTATTTTTATTTTATTTATTGAGAAAATTTATATGGCCGCCCGAACTCACAATGACACTAGGCTGCTTACAAGGAATTATAGGAATCTGCAAAACTTTTTCTTATGCAGTTTTGTTAAATATTACATCTCATCTTCAGTACTGTTTATGTTTCAGTTCTAATTATTAGCTTGAGTACTTTTTCATTCATTTGTCACAATAAATAAGTTACCTGTCTAGAGTGGCTTTACTGCAAGAATGAGAATGTTTCATTTTAGTCATTTTATTTTGATGAAATGTATAATACAGTATTTATGAAGTAGCAAAACCATACTTCTGTACAAGGATATGCATAACAACAGTAAAAGACAAGTTCAATTTAGTTTTTTTTAAAAAATAAACTAATGTGGCAATAGGTGTTGTTTCTAACAGTTTCTGTTGTATAACGAAGATTGTGTACCTCCGTACTTTAAAAACCTGTGTGTTAATCTTCATCTTAATAATTTGTAGAAAGTAAATGTCCAAATTTGCTCCATCTTTTTTCTTTTGGCAATTATAAATAACACATTGCTCTTACAGTTTAGTTATTTGTAATTGCATATAATAAAGACAAATTAGAAAGTTATGTAATAGAATGACAATGTCATGGTTCCAACAGATGAAACTCTTCAAAGAACTTCAAGGCATTATCTACCTTAAAGGATCTTTATTCGAGTAACAGAATATTGTCACTTACATAATCGAAGCCAAAAACTGAATTCCCCTCCCCTGGGCACATAGTATCAAAGCACAATTACCTTCTCCAATTTACAGTCATAAATCATGTAGTATTACCCTCTCAGAGGCCGCCAAAGCTCAGGACCTCCCAGCCCCACTTTCCTCCATCAAGTTCTGCAGCTGCACTCACTAGGTGTTAGTAAAGTGTCTCTTCTAGCAGAAGCTCACGTGAAGTGAGAAGATGGCAGACTCTTGTCATCAAAAGGGGCTTTCAGGAACAAAGATTGCCAGCTCCTTGCCCCGATAGTCAATACATGGTGGTGTTTAACAGCCCCTGGCAGTTATAGCAGCAATAGTCAATGATTTCCCAGTGACCGTTTGGAAACCAATGGGGTGGGGGGAAAACCCGGCTCCAGGCAGTGATAGGAACACGAATAAAGGTAGTCAGTGTTCTGCAGTAATAGCTCGTCCCTCAGGACACCTCCACACAATGTCTAAAACTTGCACAAGCAGCAATAGTCAAAGTTCGAATGGCCACTAGTCTCCAAAGCAGCCTCAGGTCTTATCAGTGTCAAACCCCTGCCCCCTGTCCTTTATTATTAAAATCTGAATTTAACAACCCCAGAAACTTTCTCTCTCCTCACTCTTTCCCTTGCCTCTGCTTGGGATATCCCCCCTGTGAAAGAAAGCAATAAAATTCCACCTTCTCACTCTCTCTCTCTCTCCTCTTCCCCCTTCCTTCACAGAAAGGGATCAGCTTAAAACCTCCAACCCCCCTTCGACTTCACTTGGTCTTTCTCCAACAAACAGCAACAACAATCTTCCCCACCCCCTTTCTTTCCTCCTTTTTCTTTCTTTCTGCCCGATCCATGCCCGCCACAGCCAAAACCAGCAGCAAGTGTCCGAGTTTCCCTCTCCCAGCCAGGCTCCTGCAGAGCCTTTCAGCCAGCCCTGCTACAATCATATTCTCCAATTAGCTGGAAGCGTGGGCTTTCTCTCCAGCTCTTCATCCCACCAATTCTTTATGAGTCTGATTTCAACAACCTTGATTCTCACTCTAGGTTCAGTGTTTTTATGTCTAACTGGATTCTCATTGACACACCCCCTCCTCAGCATCATCTAACTCTAAAAGTGAAAGGAAGAAAATTGCTACATTTCCATCTGTTGTCAATGCAAAAACATCCGAAGTTAGCAGCATTGACAGACATACTGCAGATCACATATCATTACATATAGCAAGAGAAGTGCTATTCTTGCTATTCTCCTATTTATGAGAGTTGATGTTGCCTACGGCTTTCAAAATGAACATGAACATAAGAAAAAAAAGTGCTGACCAAATTCTTTATGTTGGCCTTTAGAAAGAGTTCTATGAAAGTGAAGAAACTAGTTGGGACAATTGGAGTTTCAGAATGTGAGATTAGAATGGGTACAAAAGTGATGTCCAGGTAAAAAAAAAATTCCCTCACAAATGCTGATTTCCTTATGTGAACCAGACCATGTACACACAGAAGTGCACCCAATCACAAATACACACAAATATACATGCATGATATATCTGAGGTAAGGGATAAAGGAGATCTACAGTAAATCAATGGTCTAGGTCAGTTGTCTGAAATTGTGGTTGCTTGGTTACATCTTCCCATTTACTTCTTACCAACAATTTTCATTTCTTGTCCTTGGGTGTCAAGCTTTAGATTTATTAATATCTAATTTAGCCTCTTTCCCTGCGGCCTTGATTGCTCTTATCTCAGTAATTCAATCTACAAGTTGTTTCTATCCTCTATGCACATGCCAGCTCCATAAGACCTTCAGTTATTTTTATTGCTAAATCTTTAGACTTGACATGGAAACAACATGCAGGATAGTGGGGCCATGACAGTATTACCATAGATGCTATAGAGGTTTGCAAGCTTCTGATACTGATATGTGCATTTTTCAAAACAGAAAAAGGAATTCTTGATTAATTCACATCTCTCGGCATTGAATAAATTATCTCTTGGTCCTGGTTAAGGGTGCTACCATATTCTTTGCAACTGCCACGTTACCAGGGAACAGTTATCTGGAAAATGTAGCTCATAAAAATTAAAAGTAGATCCAGACTGAGTGGCAGTTTGACAAAGGGGCAGCCTGGCAGCTCCTTTGAAGAGTTAGCACTGGCAGATCAGAGACGGCAATAATATTGCAACAGCACTGGATAATCATGCAATATTTTACAATTGTGCTGTATCAGAATATTATGGAACATTATATCCTTTGTTCCATTTACCTAATACTCACACAGTGGAAAAAGGAGATGCAGATAAAGTTGAACCTATTAATGATGCCTTCTCAATTGCTGTTAAGTTTTACTATAACAGTTTATGGTTTGGTTAGAGTTACAGATTTTCAGTATATAGCAATAGTGGCACATAAAATGTTAATATAGTAATATTTGGTAAGCAGATAGAAGCAAAGAAAACCTACCTATATTGAATCTGATTTCCACTTATCCAGTCACTTAGTTGTGGTCCTTCAGAGTTTTAGCAAAAGGTTTTCCATCCCTACTTAGATATTTAAAAACAAAGAAGGAAGAGCAAACCTGACAATTATCCTGACATATACTGGTGGAACTACTATGCCATCTATCACCTCACCAGTAAGTTGTCCATTTATACCTTTGTAAATTATTTTGTTAATTTGGTGAATTTTTAAAACAATATGTAAGTAAACCTATTTAAACTGATGATGTATAGATCTGTTGATAGCACAAATTCTAGTGTGACTGTGATTTCTTGGAAGGAACAGAGGGAAGTTCTTTTATTGTCTCATTAGCAATTAAAGAGATGTTTAGTATCATAGGCAAATGAATTCAGAAAGTATGGCACAGGAAATTCATCTACCAGTATCTTTAGATGCCAGTGAACTGTGGTAATTTAATATTTAAAAGTTTGTATATTAACAATGACAATTTGATATTAGGTAAAAGCCTATAAGCTTAAATGCCACTGCATAGAAAACTGATGTGAAAATTATATTGCCACTTCTTTTGCACACATTTTTGTGTGTGTGTGTATGTGCATGAGAGGGAGGGAGGGAGGGAAGGACAGAGAGAGAATTCTTCACAATGTAGTCGTGTTATAGATTGTTCTATAACGGGGTAGGCAACCTTGGCTCTTTTATGACTTGTGGACTTCAACTACTTGTATCAGTTGATGACCACATTTGGCTGGCACATCATAAAGTACAATAAGATTTTATGCTTTTTGGATGGGCAGGGGAGATGCATACTTGCAAAGTAAAACACTGTCAGAAATATTATTTTAAAAACTGGCTTTATCATCTAAAAGTGTTCAACCAAATGATCTGGAATATTTAGTCCAAAATATAATAGAAAGTATTAAAATTAATTATTTTAGTGACATTAACATTTCTGGCATAAGGTAGCTGAGTTAAGACATTTCAAAGTCAAAACAAGCTATTTTACTGCCTGAAGTACTTCCTGACTTTTGCCTATTTCGATGAGATCATGGCTCAGAGCAGAATTTTCTTTTAATTTGAACATGTCTTATATTCATTTGTGGTTTCTTTGCCTTCATCAATCAATCCATTAGCCCATCAACTTCCTCTGCTTCCAAAAGATATCCCTGGATTATGTCATAAGTCAATTCCCTGCTGTCCTCACCAGCTAATGTGTTTTCACATGTGAGAAGGATCATTTACACAAAAGAGTGAGTATCTGTTTGGAAGATCAGACTCCCATCTGCCATGGGGCTGACCGTGTTTGCAGAAATCAATCCTCTGCTGTATCATTTTGAAGCTACAGGGCATATGATCATTGGAACAATGCAAACTGCAATGACTTTCAGTCAGGATAAAAAAGGGGGACAAAATTTCCCTTGCTGTTTTCAGAGGGTGATTCAAGGTGACTTTCTTCTTTGTGTGTAAATTAGATGATTTGAGAAGAACAAAGGTGGCAAGTAAAATAATGATAGTAAAGAGAGTTTCTGTATCTGTATCTTCTGTGAAACAGAAACTTTACTTAAGCTTATTTTGTGGAAGGAATCTGCTTTTAATTTGTTTATACTATTCCATTAAACACTTTTAGATCATTGGAAATACAAATACCATCATACGTTATCAAATTCATTCATTAAATGTACATTTTGTCTTTCCGGTAGTTACCCAGAATAGTGTACAATATATTCCCTACTGCAATTCACAATAACCCTCTAAGATAAATTGGACTAAAAAAAGCAACTGGCCTAAAGTCACACAGAGGACTTTTTTGGCTGAGGGTAAAAATCTGAGTCCCTCTGATCACAGTCCATCACTTTAATCATTATTTATACTATGTGTTGTTCCAAAAAAGAACCAACTCTCTAAGATATCATCTTCCCTATATGATTTCTCTTGGTGTATTGCCCATTGTATATTAGCTTTATTACTCAAAGGTAGTCTATCTAAATATTGCATTTCTTCTTATAGGTTTAGGATTCTGGTTAGAAAATTATCTAGATTAGAATTAACTAGATTAAAATTAACCAGATTAAAACCATGACCATAAAACAGAATGGGGTTTAGTTTAACCAGAATTGCCAGATCAACATTGGGAAATGCAAAGTTTTTTCCAGCTCCCTAAATCATAATTAAGAATATTGGCATTCTCAATACTTTCAAAATAAGTCTGATATATGCATGATCTATTCCAATTGTATCAGTGAAACTACCAATTCTTATTCTATTTGTTCATAATGAAATTAATTACTTCAATAGTGATATTTCTTGATAGTTTTAAAAATAATTTAAATTTTATTCAATTTATAATAATTTAATTATAATATTTCTTCAATATCAACATAAGGAACAATATGCCAGTCCACTTTAATGTGTTATGTATATATACTATTAATTTACAATTTTATGCATGTAATATCTCTTGATGATGTTTTATAAAACTTAATTGAAAATGGTTAAGGATCTGCTTTAGTAAAGAATTTATTTTACCTATGCTTCAGTGAAAGGTGCATTATTAAAACAAGTTTCTGTAGTGGCTAATATATAGGTTATTAAAGTATATATATCATTTTTCTAAACATCGATATAAAACAAGTGAAAGTGGATAACAAAATTAAATTGATAGCCATTAAGTAAAAAATTGTTCTACAAACCTCAACGTGAATCAATTAATCATGGTGTATCATTACTTTACTTCTCTGGTAGCATTAGAATCAAAAGTGTCACAATTTGCATAGCTTTTTACAGTATATTAATAAATGCAAATACATCTGTTTATAGTTATTGAAATACATAATTTTAGACATTAATTAAATCCATTCAGTCTTCCTCTGCAAGCATTAAAATGAAAACCAACATCGCCAAATTTGGATGAGCACAATAACAAAGCTTTTTTTACCCTTAATGTTTTTTATTCCTTCTCTTTTTAAAGGCAAGAAAGAAAGAAAAAAAGAAGCACTCTATACAAGAGCATTATTATTAATAATAATTATTCATGTTTTGAAATAGCATTTAGAAATGCCTTTCTAATATATCATTACAAAAGTGTGAAATGAACACATGCCCTCAGGACCTGCTTTTGCTTCCTACTCTTTTTACTTTTATTCTGTCACTCTTTGAAAATTCTGATTCAATGAAAAAAGCGGATAATAATTCTAATGTTGATATACTCCCAAAGTCACTATTAATACAGTGCTCCTGTCTGATTGAATTTACTCACTTTCTGTTCATAAACACATAAGCTAGTAAATCACAATCAAATGTGATATTTATGGTATATCTACTTCTATAGTGCACATACATATTTTTTTTCTTTGTTAGTAGATCTCCTGATTTGTTTCACGTGTCCTGCAGCGAGAAACATCAGCTTAAATAATCAAGTACAGATCACAGACTTCCTATTCTACCATGTTCCCTGGAAAATATAGACTTTACTAATCTGCATATCAGGGAGCACAGTGGCTCCACCATTAAAGATACTGAGCTTGTCAGCTGGAAAGTCTGGATTCGAGATCCAAGTGCTGCATAATGGGGTGAGCTCGCATTCCTGCCCAATCTCCTGCCCACTTAGCAGTTTGGAAGCATGCAAATGCAAGTAGATTCATAGGTACCACTTTGGTGGGAAGCTAACAGCGTTCTGTGCATCTTTAGTGTATAGCCATGCTGGCCACATCAACCAAGACATTTTCTATGTTCATGTGGTTCTCTTGGCCAAGAATCAGAGATGAGCACAATGCCCTAGACACGACCCTACAGTGAAACGTTTATCTTTTTTAATCTCCATATATTTCCTTAAACAATTCCTTATACCAGACATGTCAAACACAAGGCCCGGGGGCCGGATCCGGCCCGCGAAGTGGTTTCATGCGGCCCGCGAAGCCATCCTGGAAATAGTGAGGGAACAGCCCCCACTGCCTTGGCCCTGGCCCAGAGACCCTCCTTCTGCCAGAGACCCTCAGATCTGTCCCACTCCTGCCCAGGCCCCCATAGGCACCCTTGATGTGAACGATATAGAGCTGGCCATGCCCACCCAGTAGGCCATATGCACTCTAGCCACGCCCACCCAGTAGGCCACGTCCACCTTGGCCATACCCACCTGGCCCCCTGAGGTCAACCGCAATGCTGATGCGGCCCTCAATGAAATTGAGTTTGACACCCCTGCCTTATACAATTCCTACCCTGAGTGGTAGAAGAAGAAAATTGTAACTCATTACTAAAGTCAAATGGCAGGATTTGTAGATTTATAAATACAGATTTTTATGCTTGTATATGTGTTATTTTATGGTGATTGTAAATATACCATGATGTATATGGATATTATAATGTTTGGGTAATTTTAATTTTGTTTTAGCTTTAGAGTAATTTGAGTTGTGGTTGGATACTTAAGGTTGTTGTTGTTGTTCTTGTTTTTTAAACCAGGCAAGTTCTTCTTATGCTGCCACCTGCAGTCTTATCGTTTTATAGCTCTTTAAAAGTGAATGGAGTACATGTGAGTCCCAAACAGCATTTTATATAGTCTTGTTTACCTTCATAGATCAGTGATTGCAGCACTTATTTGCCAGGAAGAAGAATATTGCTTAAATGTGACTAAATGTGTGTGGGCAAATGCACATTATGTCTATGTGCCCACATTCAGGCATGCAATTTTGATGTTAGCTCTTGACTCTGTGATCCCTCTTCTATTTTGGCTTTACAGACTCAACATTTATAGAACTGAACGTACTCTTCTGTTTTTATCTCAGAGCAGGAAGGAGGCATGGAGGGAATTGCCGCTTCAAATATTTTTTAATTGTGGTATCTTGCATTCTCTTGCACAGTTTATAGCAATTGGAGACCATATCCATCATGACAAGGAAACAGCCAGTCCCTGTTATCGTACAAAGTCAGAGAATCCTCATGAGAATAAATATTCCAGTTCTGTAAGAATAGGTCTGTGGTAACATGAATGGATTAGCAACAGCAAATGACTGCTTAAGAAAGGAGAGCTCTCAGACATTTTTCTTGCTGCTTTGGAAAAGATGTGAGCAACTCAGGTATAACTGGACAAATACTGAACTGTGTAGACAGGGGAGATCATCTGTATTCTTGCCATGAAATCAAACACACACATACACACTTCAAAATGGAGATGATGCTTTGGAGAAGACCTTTCAATCTTCTCTTGGTATGTTAGAGGGATTATCTGACAGAGATGAGCTATTCTTAAATGTGATAAAATAAAATAAAATAAAATAAAATAAAATAAAATAAAATAAAATAAAATAAAATAAAAATAAAAGACGGTTAATAGCAATAGTTTCATGCTTATTTACGTTTATTTTTTATAAACATATATAACCCTTTTTCAACATTTAAACAATTCTCTACCCTTGGAATTTACAATCCACAGAAAGAAATGGCCTGGGGTCCATTTTAAAAAGAACATTAAATCAAATTTTATTCTCTTCATTCCACTTCACCTCCTTTCAGCTTTTCTTCACAAGTGATTTTTTTCTGAACTGAAGTGAAACTTGTGGGACCTAAGATGCAGGAGAAGAAAAGCTTCCCTATCCTTACAAACATTTTGATCTTTGATAGTGCTCAGTATCATCCTTTAATTTTACAACTTTTTGAAATATTGATTAAATAATAATTATAGCGAATATTATTTATCATTCTAAAGTGAAATATTGCAAGATATATTTAATTATCATTTCATAATTTAATTGTTTAGAGCAATGTTTTGCTATGGAAAAGAAAAGACACAAACTGAATCAATAAATAAATCAATCAAAATAAATCAATAAAACTGGATAAACTGCTTCACTTTTTTCTATATGATGGACTGCTTGTTAGTAAAATTTATACCCCAAATATGCCTTACTAAAATAAAATTTGAATTTATAAGGCTATTTACTGTATGAGCAAGGACTGGATTGCATATGTTAACTGTATAGAAAAAGGGCAGGTAGAAATGTCAAAAAAAGTCAAAATGACATCCCTGACCACATATTAAAATCTGGCCATTCTTTATATTCTAATACCATACCTAGAAAAGCTGTTTAAGAGAATGAGGGACAGTAAAAAATAAAAATAAAGCAAACCACTATGGATGAACAAATCACAAATTAAAGCAAAGGATTTAAGAACTAAGAACCTTCTGCCTAAATCAACAAATCTGTCAGTTTTACTTCCTCCTGTATTCATATTTCATAAAATCTCCCACTGTTTCCAGTTCATTTACAAATATGTGACTTTTTTTCCTGAAATGTCCATTTACTAGAGTATTTAATCACTGGAATTTTTAATCAACTGAATATACTTTATTGTCACACCTTTACATTATACATTATTGAATTATAGTTGTTATCACTATCGTTACTACCATCAGCATTAATGTTAAACTTCTTCATTAGGCTGAAGCATGGTGAGTGCTGCTCAATAATACATACTGCTCAAAAAAATAAAGGGAACACAAGATAAGACATCCTACTATTAAATACAGTACATTGTGTTGTTTAAGTGTTCCCTTTATTTTTTTGAGCAGTATATAATGCAACTATGAAATGGGGCCTAGCAAGGTAATCTAAAAATAGTTAACAAGCATTTGACATATATATATATATATATATATACACATATATACACATATATCTCCCTTGCTTCCTAGCTAATAAAGAGAGAAAGAACCTGTGGCTCAGGAGTTAAAACAACTGCCTAATATATAATCAGCCCAGGTTCGAATCTCAGATAAAAGGGTATG
>JAKJMR010000118.1:4726677-4787470 GCA_024449315.1 Daboia siamensis | reverse complement strand
TATTATTATTATTATTATTATTATTATTATTATTATTATTATTATTAATTTGAGACCCAAGACTTCTTGTTAAAACTCTCATGGTTCTTTTGGCTGGAATGGGCTGCCTGCACAAGAATATGATGGGTGGGATCTGGATGAATGCAGGGTGGACTAAGAAGTGAGTAACTGAGCTGGAGTATGGTTGGGACATATCAGAACTCCACTTAAAAGGAACAAGTCTTTTTAAAATGCAGTAGTCAATAGCATCAGAAAATTAGGAGGAAATTTCCAGTAAAAATCGTCAAAGCTCAAAACAGGTTATTTCAGATAGAACAACAGTAAGAGGGATATTTCCAAAATTGAATAGCTTATATTTTATCTGGAACTCTCTCACACTGATTTGTGCTTAGATTGTAAGCTGCCCTGAGTCTTCGGAGAAGGACAGGATATAAATGGGATTAAAATAAAAAAAATAAAAAAAATTCTTAAGGGGAAATTACAGCTAGATCAAAGGTGCATTTCTTGAATTTAAGCTGCTGTGACAAAGGTATTAAGAGATTGCCTAAAATTATTCAAAGTGGACAGCAGGATCCTCTAAGTAAATACGCATTTAGTGCAAATAAATGATTCCAAGTCATCCAAATGAAAATATTATTTACAAATTGCCTGAAAACCTAGGGATTGAAGACTCTGATCCAAATAAAGTTACGATAGATCAAGCATTCTGCAACAAAAAACATGCTTTCTTCAACCATTCTGAGGCTCATTAATGATGGAAAGAAAGTCTTGAACTGTAATGGTTAGAAAGTTCTGGAGTTGGTAATCATGGAGTTTTAATTAGTTTAGTTATCACTCTTTGTATTCCTGCATTTTCCCTATATGATGAGTATGTCTGCCTCTATCTTTGAAATTAGGGGAAAGCACATGGATAACAAGTGATCAAGTTAGGTGAATTGATTTCAACTGCGATTCTATGCAAACTTGTCCTGTTGCCCCCCTTCCCCCATTTATAAGGCATTTTTAAAATTATTTTTATTTCCTAGGTAATAAATTCCTTTTTATATTTGTCCCTATATTTCAGCTTTTTAATTTCAAAAATTTAAATGATTAGCTGATATGCTACAAGAAAGAGGGTGGAAGGAAGTTTATTTCCAAGAGTGCCTATGGAATTCATTTGGGCCCATTAGTATACTTAAAATAACTAAAAGGTGCTCATTACTTTCCCACTCTAAAAAGGACAAAGATAACCTTACTGATTTGCCTTCTGAGATGCGGTAATGATAGCTGGATCTGTGTCCATGTGTGACTAGATCAGGGGTAGGCAACCTCGGCTCTTTTATGACTCATGGACTTCAACTACCAGAATTCCTGAGTCAGCTCACTATTTGTGAATGGAAAACAGGTAGTCCTTGACTTACAACCATTTGTTTAGGGACTGTTTAAAGTTACAATGGCACTGAAGAAATGACTTATGATAATTTTCATACTTATGACTATTGCAGCATCCCCACAGTCATGTGATTAAAATTTGGATGGTTGGCAATATTTATGATGGTTGCAGTATTCTGGAGTTATGTGGTCACCTTTTGTGACTTTCTGGAAAGCAAAATCAATAGGGAAGCAAGATTCACTTAACAATGTTATTAATTAAACAACTGCAATAATTCACTTAATAACTGTAGGAAGAAAGGTCATGAAACTGGGCAAAGCTCACTTAATAAATGTCTCACTTAGAGACTTAAATTTTGGGCTCAGTAGGGGTTGTAAGTGGAGACTAACTGTACTCTAAGCACCATTTATTGTTGAACATACCTTCAGAATTCCATATATGTCTATCATCTCCAAATTGTGAGGATTAGCATATCATTTAATACCACTGAAAACAATAGAAATAAAATATGTACATTATATTATCCGAAGCACAAAGCTCTGAGTGTAACAACTATTAACCAAAGACCTTTCCACAGCATTCTTCTGAACTTAATACCATACCTCCTCCTCATGACATTGTCAGGCTTTCACTGGTTTAATAATCTAATAGTATGCATGATATACTATGCCTTAAAATATTGTCATAAAGTCCTTGATAAGTATCAGTGACTAATCATCTATAGTGTAATACTTCAACTTTCGCCATAAAGTATCTGCAGGAATGAATGGATGTCTATTTAAAGAGCTTCACCTGATTTGTAAGTATACTTTCCCAGAAGATGCTTCAGAATTAATCACAAGAATTGATCAGTGTACCTTAAAGCCATATGTTCAACCAATAATAGTTTCATTTTTCTACCCAATCAATCAGTTTATGAAACAAATATATCTATAAAATGGATAATAGTCAATAGGCTGATGGGCAAATCACCTGCTAGATTAGACAAATAATAACTGATAGGTACCAATTAAAGCAAATACATTCTATACAGTCAGTATAGATAGGTATTTTTCTTAATTTTGAAAATATTGGAACTCCCTGTAGATGTTCCTACTTTCATCTGGTCTATTTAGCTGCCTTCCAGACAGAGAAAGAGACAAAAAATGAAGATTAACCTCTGATAGCAGAAGATAATTTATCCTTGATCCAAATATAAAGCAGAAATATGCTTCCATATATCTGGTAAGAGGAAACTTAGGAATATTATCTTGCAGATATCCCACTATAATTTAATGGAAAATAGCAGAATATTAAGATTTAGAATTCTGGATAAATTGCTGCCAGCCAATCTTCTACATATCTCTTTTTTTTCCCTTAGCAAAGCTTTGCATTATTTTTCAATATACACAGTAATGTGCATCAATTATTTAATCTATTCAGCTCATATTTTACCATAGCATTCTTTGTTATAATACAACTCTGATCAACCACTGTTTGGATTTAGTAATAATTATTTTAACACTGTCTGACATTTTATTAGAAACTCTACCTGAAATTGCTAATTTGAATTTTAAAATGATTCTAAAGCCAACTCTTGTGTAACTACATAAATTAGAGAAAGATCACTCCATTTTTGTCACTAATAAAGAATTCCAAGAATATTTTCCCATACTTGGGATTGATCTAATTCAGGTGCTTCCAGTGCTACTCTGTTAAGTTGCATAAATTGCTGTTTAAATATATTTTCTAGATGCTCAAATTTAAAAACAAAACTTAGAGAAGACGAGTGATATCTGGGTGGCAGCCAGTACTCAACTGAACTGTTATTTTAAATAGTCAAGTTCAATAGGATTGATAGCAGCTTATCATATTCCTTTTAGGGTAAAAGGGGCTTGAAACACCTTGAAAAACATTCTTTCTACAAGGGTTAGATTGGAATTTATAGTAAGATGAGAAATCTATCCAACTGGATTTTCCCTGTGCTGTTTCCAAATTAATATTTGAAGATCTGCTTAAGATTTCTCTCAAAAAGTTTAACTGGGTTTCAAAAAATCATTGCATGTTTCTATTTTTATTCTTATTGTGTAGTCATCACCATATGAACCAAGTTACATTGATATTTTCACCTGATGTAATACCCTATCCATCTGACTGAAAAGATGAATGAGTCACCAGCACTTTTAGCCCCTAACACAAACACTGCAATTTTTCCTTTTGTGGAGGATCACATTGCCACTCCTAAGATCTATAGAAGCTGTGACAAACACATATGTAGTTTGATTTTTTAAAAAAATAAAACCTTATCTTCTGACTCAGATTGTGATACCTTACTAGACAATTCCTCTGCTGTAATTGCTTGCAAAGAGAAGGCTTGTTAACAAGGCATAGACTCTTTAAAAACATGAAAATAAGCATTAATTCTGTCATATGTTAAAAGAATTTGACCAATGAAATATATGACTCTTGTATCAAGATACATTTCTTTACTTGGAACCCATAACAGAAAGCCCTCTAGTCTAGAACATGCACATTTTTCAAGGTCAGAGACTGCATTAAAAATAATTGTTAGCAGCTGAGAGCAGCAGCAGGTGGGACAATATTGTAAAAACACCAACAGAGTATGTAAAGGTAGGACTTTATATTTTTGTGTTTTCAAAATGTTAATAAGATTTCCCAGTGCTGCTCCCTCTTTTTGAAGTATGTAAAGCCTAATGTATTTTGTTACTTATTTGTCAGGTTTCTTTTCCAGTTTTTGTTTTCCAGCAAAAAAACCTGCATGGAAATTGAACTCACATTGTTCAGTGGCAAAATCTCAAGTTTCTCTGGGAATCACAAGAGGAATTGAACTCACATGTATGGATTATGCTCTAAGGTGCTCACTTCTCTAAAATACCATCTGGGCATATACGAAGGACTTTCTTTTTCTTCAATTAACACATCAGATTTCTCCTACACATTTATATCTCTATCTGGGGAGCAGAAATGCCATGTGGAGACCAACATTGACTTAGATGTTTCAATGTAAATTAAGATACAATAATCTAACAGCATATTTGTTCTATGGAGAGAGGAAAATCACTGATGTGTTAGAACAGAAAACACAAGCAGTTGATTATTGCCTGTTAGATATGGTTCAGTTCAAGGTGAATAAAATAAATATTTATGATAATGAAGCTGGAGAATGGATTCCACATAAAGATAACCAAATTAACCAGTCAGACAACAATATTTACACCATGGTGTTTAAACATTACCCAGAAAGATAATGGTAATCCAATTTTATGAGCAACATGTTAAAAAAATAATGAATCCTTCTAAGGAGAAAAAAAATATTAAGAGGAAAGGATGAAACGACTTCCATGATGGGCAGCTTTTGCTACCTTATTATTTTCCCATAGTGATGTTTATAACTGCATCAATGTGAAAAGCACTCTCCCTGCTAAATGTTTGCAGTAGTTGTGCCCTCCAGATGTGCTGAATTTCAACCTCCATACTCCAGACAATACAGATCTTGGCCATGCTCAATGTGATTTATAGGAACTGGATCCAACACATCTGGAGGGCTTGGGAAAGACTGCATCAGAAGATCCAACACAAAGAAGCACTGAGATCTCTTTACATAATTGCCTTGGTAATCTCCTCAGTGGGTGTCAATATTTCGGAATCTAAAATACAATTCAAATATATGGTAAATAGGAGACCTTTTGTGAATATTCACATTTTCTAGAATTTTTAACATTTTAAGAAGCCCGGCCAGTAGAAAATGCCAGAAAATTCTGAAGGTGAATAGTAAGAATTACTGCCAAGCAGATATACTTTCAACTGCTCAGATTTCAAATCCAGATTCTCTATAATCCATACAAATAAAAATCCCCATTCAGGAAGGCTTGTAGTATCAAATTGCTGTTCCATATTAACGTGGGTGTACATTTGCATAACAATCATACTAATTCTATACACATGTTATACAAAATTGAAAAAGGTCACAAAGATGAGATTGAATTTGAATGAATGAATAAATAAATAAATCTGAGCTGGTTTAATGCAAAATCCAGGACTGCATACAAATAGTCACTTGAATTATTTTCTCTGAGTTTGAGAGTTTAAAAATGAAGAGGTGGAATTTCACCAGGCTTCTGCAAGAGTGGGGAAATTATCCAACTGCTTATTCTTGGAAATAGGACTCTCCCTTAAAGGCAGTGATAGCACACTTGCTTTTCTTTTTCAGAAACATTCTTGACTATTTGGCCAAATCTAGTTTGCATTATGCATAATGTCAAGAATCTGCTTTCCAAAAATGATGGTGGATATTTGGGAAAAATAATTCTGTTAAAGTGAACACATTATTCAGGACAGGGAGAATAAGGGAAAAACATTTTAGACCTATTAGATCTTCATTAGTGGAGATGCTTCAGGTTAACTTGAAAGATATTTTGAACATTTTAATGTTTTGAAATGTAATTTTTTTACAGACCGAGATTCTGGTTAGTATTGTTTATTCCAGAGAGTTTGAGAGGCAAGCTCAGAAAATGGGAAAAGAGCAGGATCAGAAAGCTGAAAGAACTAAATAAATAATCACTAATGAGGCATCTGCCATTTAACCAAAACATCATTGTGTTGTCATTGTGCAATGCCTTACTAAATTAGTTTTCCCATATGGCATCGGGTCTTATCTTACTCTATTATCACTGTTGCTTAGTGACTGGAATACAAAACTACAAAAAGCTGATTATCTGTAAGGATCCTGTTCAATGCATTTAGAGCAGCACTCTTTTTTGTATGTGAGAATATGATAGCACTCTTCAAATACCAGAAAAGATATTATACAGATAAGGGTCAAGACCTGTTACCTATTGTTCCAGAGTGCAAGGTACATAATAATGGGCTTGCTGTTTTTGTTCTTGTTCTTATGGTTTGTCAGCCATCTTGTAAACTGCTGGAAGTTGACTCTGATATCAGTGGCATATAATGCAATAAATAAATATATAAAAAGAAACTTACACAGAGACAAATTACACATGAATAATAAAGCAACTTCATAGCATTTGGAACACAATTTGACCATGGAATCAATTGACTAACAAAGAGATGATAGGCTTCCCTTTATATCCAGACAGACATCTGTTAGGAGTTTTTTTAAGCATGAGTTTGATGGCCTAAGTGGCTACTTTCTACTCTTTAATTCTAGGCTTCTGTGATTGTTCACATCCTTCCTAACCCATTTAATTATGTTGTCAATAACATTTGCAGTCTCACTAATTGAAGGACACAGTCAAAACTTTAATTTCTAGTATCTTTGCTGAATCTAGAAACTCAGAGATGCTGAAAGAGGCTTGATACAGTAGTTGAGTTACTTCTTTCTCTGGAATCATAAGTCAAGAAGGCTCATTCCTTTACCCAATTAACTCTTGTAATGCTAGAAGTATTGGAAAGAAAAGTAGTGGGACTGCCTTAAAACAATAAAACAACTTTTGTTCCTGAACATTGGTAGATTTTTTTAAAAAAAAATCAGAACAATGGGAGAATACAGTACACCCAAAGGATAATTATCCCACAACATATTATGAATATGATGTAAATGTTCATTTTACAAATTGAAATCATATATATCTTTCAAAATGTACTAAAAAGAGTATATTTAAAATCATTCACTTTTTCTTGCTTGCTTTTTTGTTTTCTTGCTGGGCTGAACTAGATGCATTAATTGCTTCCTTTATCAATTAACTGTCCAGATCACCTAATTCGGTCATTTGCCAGGATTTTAAATCTCAATTTCCTAAATGATATAAATCTCTTAATGGTTCATCTTTCATCTTACCAGAAAACAGCCTCAGGATGAGCTTCAGTGGCTTCAATGGCTAAAAATATATGATTTAGGTTTGCAGTTTACAAATGCTAATATTATTCTGATTATTTTAAAATTTAGATTATAATAGTGTTTAAGCATTAATCTTAAGGCATATCTTAAACCAGGCATGTCAAACTCGCGATGTCACATGATGTCGCGCAACATATTGGAGCTTTTTCCCAATTGCCGGCAGTGGGGTGGACGTGGTTTCCTGGGGACGCGTCTGGCCCGCGGACCAGCAGTTTGACACCCTGTCTTAAACAAATTCCATCCCAGATTTTTTTCCCATTTATGTTTAATATGTTGAATTTCTTCAAAATGTTGACTTCCAATTTATTTACCTGTAAAATTAACTGTTATGAACAGTGATCTATATGTTCTTTATGTTCATATATATTTATATGAAAAAGAGAAAGTGTACCTTCTAAAATTAATAACTATATGCTGAAATATATCCTTCAGTTTTTATAAGGTTTCTTATTCTCCTCTTTTCTGTTCTATTCTCATAGTTCTTTTAATTTCTGTTCATGCTGTGTTCATTCTTACTTTATTATAATTCTGGAAGCTATAACTGTTTTCCCTTTTTTATTACAGTTTTCTCATTATGATGTAGATTCCTAGTTGTTTACTGGTGCAATCGGCAAAGGTCCCATGGGGTTTCTCATGATGTCTCTTCTTGGAGTTTCATTGAATTGCAGGATCCACAGCAGCCTCATTTGAGAGATGATTGCATAAAAAAAAAATAAAACACACACACACTTTAACCACTTTGCAACTGGATAAGAAGTATGAATAGTACAGGAACATCCCACCTATGAAAAGTTTAATGCTTTATCAGGAAATCTAAGAAGAAATGTTGGAGTCAATACTTTCCAGAGTTTATGATATCCTAGCTGTGCAGATATGTGCAAAATGCTGTACGTTTAAGGTTGAAAAATCCTGTGCTTTTCAATAAAATGGACCAGCATTTCAGCTTGCATTGCTGAATGGCAGTATCAACAGGGCTGAGACAATGTTAGTGTTTCCTGAGAACACTTTCTACCCTCCTTCTGAAAAAAAAATATATGGCTGCACTTTTCTCATGCCCACAAGGACAAAGTCTACTCAGTCTTAAATAACGGGCATTATTCAGATGCATCTCTCACTCCCCAGTATCCTTTGCTGCTGCTGAATAGAATTTCAATAATAATATTTCTCCTACTCTAAAATAAATAATGTGAATGTGTGTTTTGCATCCTCAATTTGTGCCTAATTAATCATTCTGGGACTGTAAGTTCTGGGAGCAGCAACATCAACTAAAAGCAAAGCACATTTCTTATGCTTAACCGCTTAAATTATAAAAGGGGCACGTTTACAGCTCAGTGGGAATTTGTGTGTGTTATGTTTGCAAGTTAAGTGCATCCCTGATTGACTGAGAAAGAGTCTTATGTTCTTTAAAGGGGAACAGGTTTTTGCTGCTGAGTCACCACAAAAAAAAAAAAGAAACTAATTAAGCTTTTGACCTGATGTACCATTGTGTACTTGGAATAAGTAAGTTGCTTCATTCTTGCTGGAAACATTGAAGTGCAGCTTCCATTTTAAATCAGGTAGACTTTTTAAAAATAGATTAATGAAGTACATTTGGATTAAAATAAAACAATCCCTGGTTGCCCCAAATTGTATGAATTAAAGAGATAGGGTTTAACTTATATAACATAATTGTGACCAAAGAGCTATTTAATAAAAATGAATATCAAAGGGTATGCAGGGAATGATGAAAAATGGACACATTTAAGAACAGATTAAGTTTTGATCTCACCATCATGGCTGTCATCTTGACATACCCTGCAGATATTCCTTTTTCATATAAGCAAGCTCATATATCTGTAAATTTTTAAAAAGCCAAGTTTTTTATACAGTGATGACATAAAAATGTTTGTACTATTAGTTACTGAAAGACCAGCCAACTCTGTCTCTTCTGAATATAACTATATGTATGTTTCAAAATCCAGTTCACACATTATTGCTAATATATACATACCATTCTTCAACTTTACCTTTTATGTGACATTTTGTATATAACTATCCCCAATTTATAAAGGTAGTCCTCGATTTAGAACATTCTGTTTAGTGACAGTTCAGAGTTACAACAGCACTGGAAAAAGTGACTTATGACCATTTTTCACACTAACAACATTGAGACATCCTCATAGTCATGTGATCAAAATGTGTGGCAACAGACTCATGTTTATGACAGTAGCAGTATCCCAGGGTCATGTGATCACTGTTTGTGACCTGAAAAGCTAAGTCAACCATGCCACTAATTTAACAACTGCAGTGATTCACTTAACCACTGTGTCAAAAAGGGTGATAAAATAGGGCAAAACTTACTTAACAAATGTCTCACTTAGCAACAGAAATTTTGGGCTCAATTGTAGTCATAAGTTAAGGACTGCCTGTACTATGAAAGTACAGTTTGCCCCAGAATACGTTTTTGAAAAATGATTTTTCATTGTCTTTTCCAAATATGTGTGTATGTGTATATATAGATATATAAATTTATCACAACTTTTAAACGTGTTTTTTGTGGAATTTTTTTAAGTTTAAAATGCAACATGCTAATAGATTTTAGCAGAACCTATTTAAGCAGGTATTCATTACTGACTCCCATAGCAATCCAAATAACAGTTATTGGAGGTCTTCTAGTCCAGGGCTTTTCAACCTTTTCACAGATTGTACCACTTTTAGGGCATGACAATATTTGAGTAACACCAGTGCTTAGCAAGGTGTCAGAAACTTGATGACTCCAGCTACGCACTGCTTCTGGAAGCGCCAATCAGCTGGAGCCCTACAGTACACCTGAGGCTTCTGCCAGTCTTGCCAGTCCTGCACTCCAACTGCCTCTCCCTGCTTGGATCGCTTCAGCTCATTCTCCTGCCCCACTACAATTGTGTAGGAGGGTTGCGTACCACCTGCAACGTGCCAAAGTACCATTGTTGGTATGCGTACCACTGGTTGAAAATTGCAAGTGCTCCACACTTGAGGTTTTTAAGATGAGACTGGGCAATCATTTGTCTGAAATGGTATAGGGTTTCCTGTTTGTGTAGAGAGTTGGACTAGAAGACCTCAAAGATCCCTTCCAACTCTGTTATTTTGTTATTCTGTCATCAGTTGTATGGCCTGTATGTACTGCAATGCAGAGGACTTGACATAATTTATTTTCCTTGCAACATTTATCCTGCCATAGTAATCCAAGTCAAGTCATTTTTTTATTATTACACTTATCAATAAATCCACATTTATTTGGAGCAATGGCTCCAGATCCTAGGAAGACACAGTAATAGAGAGTGTTTGTTCTGGCCCAGAGTGAAATGGTAAATAAATACTGGAAGAATATTTTACACACAAAGGTTGTCTATTTGTATTCAGTTCCTTGAGTTCTGAACAAGACAATTTGTGCACAATATGTGCAAAATTTTTGAAGATCAGTTCTGTTCAGGATTATTATCTTAAATTGCAGCTGATACAACTACTGCCAACTCCTAAACCATATTCATAATCCAGTTATACTTATTGTAAAAGGTGAAGTATTCCAGAAATTATAATCTGAGACAGAAAATACATTAAAAATTATAACTTTTCCCATTTAATTTTCATTAATATATTCTCATATTAATCCTTTTCATGTTAATATCATTCCTTTATATGTAATACTTTTTCAGTGTAATTGTAAATTGCATTGTTTAGGCTGCGTAATATGTTTGATAAAACTGTGTCCAGTCATAGTGACTTCTCTTTGGAAATAGAGGAGTGATTTACTAAAGCCATCACAGAAATACTAATCCTTTGATTGGCCCAAGATTGCTATAATAAATATTTTGAATTGTTTTGACCTATTGTTTTGAAAATGTTATAGCCATAAAATTCACTTTTTGCGTAGAGAGAATATTTTTATTCTAGTTTCCAGTATTTAGGCATATCTTAGAGCATCTCACCACAATGCAAATTTATATTATCAAATAACAAACTTAGAAACAAAGTGGGTAGGGTTCTCCAAAAACGGCATGCTGAGACATAGAGGAATCTTTTTCTCCTTCTGACAAATAGCTAATTTTGCTGCCAAAGCTGGTTCTTTGGCTGTGTGCTTTGAACAGGAACAACTAGGAATGACCAGGATGACCTGACGAAAGAAATTACAGCGTCATAAAAAGAAAAAAAAATGTAAATACATATATACATATATATATATTTGTAACATAATATAATCCCACCCCATACATGTCAATATACAAAGGTGTCTGGAAATTATCTTTTCCCAATTGCTATAATATGTGTGTGTTTGTGTGTGTATGTATGTGTGTGTGTGTGTGTGTGTGTGTTTTGAGCTGCTAAGCAACACTTTTTACACTAACATATTTGACTCAAATATATTTTCAAAAATATATAAAAAGTGAAACAATGCTCTTACATCTTGTAGTGCATTGTGCCCAACAAATGTACAATATTTGAAAGGAGATCTTTAAAAAAAGCCTAGCGCTTTGCATATATATTTGAAATGCTCAATAGACAAATTAGAAACATCAAAGAACTTCTTCAGTCACTCAATCAACTACAGTACAAAGAATTCAAACATACACAGCAATGAGATCAGGCATGTTCTCTTGCTAATTATCTCAGTACAAATTATCAAATGTGGCAAATGAATACATTTGCATTCCCTTTCATTTTAAATTGGAATCAGTGTCCATCTATTTTAACAACATAGAGAAATTACAGTGCTCTAGTACATACATGTACAAGGACAAAGATTAAATTCAATAATTATCTTTTTTAGATTGATCTTCAAAAACATTCAGTTAAAGTACTTATACTGAATTCAGTATGATGCCCTATTCTAAACATAATTATTATGGGTTACATGAATTGCTTCAGTATAATTCTGCCCTAGATCTGGCAACTGGTGAGTTAATTTTTCAATTCTGGATTTGTTAAGGAAAAATTTGTTTTGGGCCAGATTCTGTGGCTGCATCACTGAATAGAGCAGAAGCAGATTGCTTCTTTGTTTCATGTCATTATTTCAAAGCCAGGCAGTTCTCCAACAAAAAGAATCCCTTAGAAAATTTGTACAGCCCTACTCACCACTTCGTTGACCTAATCATACACAGTGGTAAGAACGATAAATTGGAAACATTACATTGGGTTCCTTGAAAGGAAAGCATATATAACAATATAATTTTAAAACACCCCTTCTCTCTTTATATGTAAAAGGCTGATAACAAAATAGTTCATTTTCCATTACATAGGATGGCCAAATTGTGGGAAAAGAGAACTGACAATATCATTTATTTTCATGTTAAGGTTCTAATTTGTTTATTCTACTAATTCAGTTCTTTTAAGTAACTTTATTATTATGGTTGAGCATATAGTTTCAAATTGTGTCTGAACCTAAACATCACCGAGGGAAAAAATAGTATTCCTTCCCCCTCTCTTTTTTTTTCAGGCAGCTTTTCAATACAGGCATGTGTCTACACATAAATGCATAAGCATGCAATGGCTTTTCAACACTTTTGAGACACCCAGAAAGAAACTTCATGTATAATTCAGCAATCTGTTTTTTGCATATATTATGTAGTAATTCCAAGTTAAGGGAATAGGGGAGAAATCCAATTATAGTACTGTAGGGCTTGAATACATCTTGGTATCTTGATATCATAGAATCTCTCATTTCCTGCAGCAAATCAACGTCCTAGTTTCACATACTATTTCCTAGTTTCACACACTATTTAACACAGAACTGTTCTTCTGTTACCATGATAATACTGTAGATTGTAGCTATCATCCCAAAGCAACATATTCAATCACCTTGGTAGTAATCAGAATTGTAGTCCACGATATCTGTAAGGCAACAGATGCCATATATAACATTTGATGCAGTTAATATTCCTTGGCAACATATGCATAGTCTGCCATATGCCCACTAAAGCCAATCGAGCAGAGTTTCCCAGCCAGGTGAGCCTTAAACCTATTGAACTATAACTATAAGCAGACATATATTTCTATACCAACTATTTTTGAATATGGTTTCCTAGTAAGAGGATAAACATATTCTTAATAGTATTATACTTTTCAATTAGTGGTACAATTTAAGTTTAAAAAGAGCAACGGTTATAGAATTTGGCAAAGTTTAAAAAAAATGATTCAGTGACATTGGAAACTAAGTCTACATGGCTGCCTTGCCATGTAGAAATACCAAGATATTTCCACATTCCTTAGGCTGCCACTTCTGTTACTGCCATGTGGTTACCAACATAGGTTGATCAAAGAGTATGAGAAAAACATTTTTCCAAGACCCAAGAAAGTCTTGGAAGACATGATGTTGTCTGTGAGTCTTATGCTTCCTAAGAAGTGTCTACTGGAATTTTTTTTCTGAATGCTTTTTCATAAGTAAGGAAAGTTGCCTAACCAGATGTTACTATGTACAGTATTTGGATTTTCCATCATGGTTCATAAAAAACCTTTAAAACTTGGGTTGCAATGTAAATAAGATATGTATAAAAGTCTGTGTGAAACCCAAGAGAGGATATGGCCCTCTATGTTTGAATTCACACCCAACACAACTGATGGCAGTGCTAAAGAGAACACAAATATATCAGCCTGGAAGCCTTTTGGCTGTATTTGTTCTCAACATTCCTTAACAAAAACATAAATAACCTGTACATCTACTTGCCTTTTTTGTCCTTAACCATTGGTCAAGTGAGTTCATTAAAAGCTATTGGTTTTAGCGGCAAGAAACAGTCATGTAGGATTTTATTCTCTTGCTCTTTGAATCAATAGAGTTTCTTTCTATTAAGAGACTATTAAAGATAAACTTTGTAAATTAGTCCCTATACATGACATGAAGAATGCATTTGTAGTCCTTATCTTCTACGTTAAAATGATTTATGGTTTACTATAAAATGAAACTCTATTTCATACAGGATTTTCTAATTTACTTTAATTAATCCACTGGTTGCACACACACTTATTGTTAAAGCAAATATAAATCTATCAAGGTGGATTTTTTTTTTCCTTTTTGACTTCCATTTTAAAAATGTCACACTGGAGTTCTTGTCCACTTGAATTTGAGCCATTGTTCCCAATTTGAAAATAATATGAATCACAATTAACATAATAGAAATGAATCTTTGCATAATGCATATTAGTATGATTTCAGATTGGTGACAAAGTTGTTTATAGTATTTAGGTGTCCCCTGAAAGTAACCTGGAGTTTGTATTTATCCTATCTTTCTGCTCTACAGAGTGTTATTATTACTTACAGAAGAAATTTTTAAGTGGAAGATTATAACTCAGTTTGCAAACTAGTATCCAGTTAAGATCTGGATAGAAACCGAGAGATTGTGAGTTGCAGTCCTACCTTTAACTTGAAACCAGCTGAGTGACTTTGGCCCAGTCACTTTTTGTCTCATCCTTATGGAAGACCACTTTTGGAAAGTCACTTTTAAAATCTTTCCTGGAAAACTGCAGGGACTTCTTTAGGTATTTGTCAGAAGTTAACACTGACTCAAGAAATTATCACAAAACCAGAAAAGGCAGTTACTGAATCAAATCTATAAGTATGCTGAGTATTCTGATTATAAAATCAATGTTTAGAAAACAAATATAATTACAAGATTTTTAACATAAGAAAAATCTATTTGTCAGCCCTTTCAGAAAAGTATCTTGGTTTGTACGTAATAGGCAATAATCAAGAAATGCAGCATATCAAAATAACTGTCAAATTATAGTAACAGACCTTAAAAGGTAGAAGAACTCCAAGTTATTCTGGTTTAGATCAATTGCATTTATTAAAATGTGTTATCCAAGATAAATTATTTATGTCAAATGGCACTAATCAGAATTTCAGAGAGAATCTTACAAGAATGGGGAAAAGTTGCCATTAAATTCATATAAAGTGAGGATAGACCCAGATTTAAACAAAAAATTCTATAAAGTTCCAAAGAGAGAAATGGCCTTACCTTTAGAAATTTTAAACTATTTTTTAAATAACAGAGTAGATCAAATCACTGAATAGAAGACAGGCAGTTTTGGAGGAGCGGCTGGCTTAGGCAATGGACTTCAAAGATTTTTAAGGGTGCAGAGATACAAAGGAGGATAAAATCTTAAAAGGACATATTATCAAAGTTTGATAAAGGTACAGAATATTACAAAGGGAATAATGTCCAATAACTTCATTACTAATTTCTTTCTCAATTGCTCTACGTGTTGGAGATAATTACAGCAAGAAAAAAATAATTACATATATAGATGTGGTTTATTCAGATTCTATAAATGCAATAAAGTAGTGCTCAGAAAGAACTAGTGGAGGCTGAAATATACCATGGTTACTATGTTTACGAATAGCCTGAAGAATCTCAAGAAGGAAGGAGGAAACTTAAGACAAAAATATAGAATTTGATATTAACACAAAATCAACATCACTTATTAGGATGCACATACACACTTTTACTGAGGCATGACACAGAGACAAAACAAACAAGCAAAACTGTATGATGAAATGTATTGATAAAACACAATAATGGGCAAAATTATGGTGTAAATCCATAAAATTTATATCAATTTATAACTTAAAGATATAAAGTAGTACAAAAATTTCAACAGAAGTTATACAATTCCATCAATAAAATCTAACCTAGACAAATCATATAGTAATTAATGATGAAAATGCCATGAAATGGAAGGAACATTTTACCATGTGTGATAGATATGCAAAAGAACTCAAAAATATTGTAAAGATATATATAGTATAATACAGAACTCTTTGGAATTTGAAATGAAATCACATTTTTACTAGTTATATTTATAAAAATTAGTTCTTTTTTTAAAAAAAACAAGTTTTATTGGTTTTTCAGTTAAAATCTACATATTTAGAAAGCATCATGATGACTGGGTAATCAGAGATTCAGTAACAGAGTTTTCAGTACCTAATTCAAGTTACATTATCAAAACATCCTTCGCAATTTCCCTTAACATTTCATACCACCAGTTTAAACTAATAAATTTCTAGAAGTAGCATGGTCAGTTGAAAAATTTGTCAATTCAATTTCATTTAGATATATCTATGTCCTGTTATTAAAGTTTACCTAATTTTAATTTTAATTATATTATTCAAATTTAGCCTTTAACATCCCAAATAATATTCACAACCCAAATTTCCCTTATTTCATTACAGCAAAAACTATAGCATCTAATATGCACACAGTGGCTGACTAGCCATGTTCTACCTAATAAATATCGTCTGTTTCACATCCTAATACATCACACGTTACTGACAGGACCACAGCCTATGTTTATCAATCTAGAAATATTTATACACAACCAGATTCTGTTTTAAATTTTAGCTAATTCTTAATTCTTGAATAGAATAATCAAATGTCTTTTAACATCAAATGTGGGATCTATAAACCAAATTTCCATTATGTCAGTGCACCAATTATAATGTCTAAAATAAGCCTAATAAATACATAAACACAGAGCTTGGGGCAGGAACTTAGCAGAATAGGCTGTAGGCTTACTTTTTCAGAGGTTTTACCAGTTTATAAGGAGCAAAATGGAAAAGGCCAGCGTATAGCAGAATTTAATATGTGGCTAAAGGAGTGGTGTGAAGGAGAAGGCTTTGGCTATATTAGTCATGATATCTGCAGCTGGTCCAATGAAAAAATGTATAAAAGAGTTGGTGTGCATCCATCCAAGAAAGGGACTGAGTTACTTGGCAATAAAATCACAGCTTTTTTGGAGGAACATTTAAACTAAATAATGGGAATAGTGAGTTAATTGATACAGAACATCACTGTCCCCGGCAATCTAAGAAAATAGGGGAAGCCAGGCACCACACAAGTTATGCAGCAAGTAAACACAGGGTCAGTCATAAAAGACTCAAATGTCTATACACTAATGCACAGAGTATGAACAGTAAGCAGGGTGAACTAGAAATTCAGGTAAATGAGGGCAGATATGATATTGTTGCCATTACAGAAACATGGTGGGACGAAACCTACAAATGGAACACACAGCTAGAGGGATTTAAACTATTTAAAAGAAACAGATTAAACAAAAGAGGAGGAGGAGCTGCTCTCTATATAAGAAATAACTTTATCTCTACGGAAATAGAGCACAACAATGACGAAAACTGTAAACTTGAAAGCATTTGAGTCAATATAACCAAGCAGAGGAAATAGATGAACTTTTTGCTAGTCAGCTAACTAAGGTAGGTAAGAAGCATATCACAATAGTAATGGGGGACTTTAATTACCCTGATATCAACTGGGAGACAAACTCTGCACCAAGTGGAAGATCAAACAGATTCCTGTCAAACCTAGCAGACAACTTTCTCTCCCAAAAAGTAGAGAAGGGAACTAGGGGATTAGCCATATTGGATTTAATTCTCACAAACAGAGATGAAATGATAGAAGGTGTCGAAGCCACAGGAACCTTGGGGGGAAGTGATCGTGCAATATTGGAATTCAACATTCTGGAGGCACAAGCAATAGAACACAGCCAAACTAGTCTTGGACTTTAAAAGAGCTAATTTCAGTAAACTTAGAGAGACCTTGGGAAGAATTCCATGGATTAGAATCCTAAAGGGGAAAACAACTCAAGAAGCTTGGGAAATTTTGAAAAGTGAGATAATAAAGGCCCAGTCTTGTACAATACCAACAAAGAAGAAAAATAATAGCTCTCAAAAGAAACCAGCATGGCTGCATAAAGAACTCTCTGATAAATTGAAAGATAAAAAGGACAAGTATAAGAATTGGAAAGAGGGGCAAATAACTAAGTCAGAATATCAGCAAATAGCCCGTGCCTGCAAAGATGAAGTGAGGAAAGCTAAGGGTCAAAATGAACTAAGACTTGCGACCAAAGTCAAAAATAACAAAAAATGCTTCTTTCAACATATAAAAAACAAGAAAAAAGTTAAGGAAATGATTGGTCCATTAGTGGGAGAAAGTGGCAAGAAGGTGACAAGCAATAGGGAGAAAACAGAACTATTTAATTCGTTTTTTGCATCTGTCTTTACACAAAGGGAAAAACAGTCCAACCTACCAAAACCAGTGCCATAAAAACAGAATAGAAATGCAAGTTAAGATAGGCAAGAAAATGGTAAGTGAGCACCTGTTCAGCCTAGACAAGTTCAAATCACCAGGCCCAGATGGATTACACCCCAAGGTTCTCAAGGAACTCGCAGACGTGATCTCAGAACCACAGAACTATATTTTTCAAAGATCCTGGAGCACTGGGGAACTACCAGAGGACTGGAAGACAGCTGATGTAGTTCCCATCTTCAAAAAAGGGAAAAAATTAGATCCAGGAAACTACAGACCTATCAGCCTGACCTCAGTACCTGGGAAGATTCTGGAAAAGATAATCAAACAACAAATCAGCGAACACCTTGATGCAAACAAAGTCATCACTAAAAGTCAACATGGGTTTATCAAAAACAGATCATGCCAGAAAAATCTTATTACATTCTTTGACCAAGTGACAAAATTAGTGGACCAGAGGAATGCTGTAGATATAATTTACTTGGACTTCAGTAAGGCATTTGATAAAGTAGATCACAACCTACTACTTGATAAGATAGAAAAATGTGGGTTAGATAGCATTACCACCAGATGGATTCGTAGCTGGCTGACAGGCCGTACTCAGCGTGTGGTCCTCAATGGAACTGCATCTACATGGAAGGAAGTGTGTAGTGGGGTGCCCCAGGGCTCTGTTCTGGGCCCAGTCCTCTTCAACATCTTCATCAATGATTTGGATGAGGGGATAGATGGGGAACTCATCAAATTTGCAGATGACACCAAGCTGGCAGGAATAGCCAATACTCCAGAAGATAGGCTTAAGATACAGGAGGATCTGGACAGACTTGAACACTGGGCACTATCTAACAAAATGAAATTCAATGGTGAAAAGAATAAGGTTCTACATTTAGGCAGGAAAAATCAAATACATAGGTATAGTATAAGGTACCTTGCTCAATAGTAGTAACTGTGAGAGGGATTTTGGAGTCTTAGTAGACAATCACTTCAATATGAGCCAGCAGTGTGCTGCAGCTGCCAAAAAAGCCAACACAGTGCTAGGCTGCATTAACAGAGGGATAGAATCAAGATCAAGTGAAGTACTAATATCACTTTACAATGCTTTGGTAAGGCCACACTTGGAATACTGCATCCAGTTTTGATCACCACAATGTAAAAAAGATGTTGAGACTCTAGAAAGGGTACAGAGAAGAGCAACAAAGATGATTAGGGGGCTGGAGGCTAAAACATATAGGGAACGGTTGCTGGAATTGGGTATGTGTAGTTTAACGAAGAGAAGGGTGAGAGGTGACATGATAGCAGTGTTCCAATATCTCAGGGGCTGCCACAAAGAAGAGGGAGTCAAGCTATTCTCCAAAGCACCTGAAAGCAGGACAAGAAGCAACGGATGGAAACTAGTCAAGGAGAGAAGCAACCTAGAACTAAGGAGAAATTTCCTGACAGTTAGAACAATTAACCAGTGGAACAACCTGCCTCCAGAGGTGGTGAATGCACTGGAGGTTTTAAGAAGAGACTGGACAGCCATTTGCCTGAAATGGTATAAGGTTTCCTGCCTGAGCAGGGGGTTGGACTAGATGACCTCCAAGGCCCTTCCAACTTTATTATTATTATTATTATTATTATTATTATTATTATTATTATTATTATTATTATTATTGTTGTTGTTGTTGTTGTTGTTGTTGTTATTATTATTATTATTATTATTATTATTATTATTATTATTATTATTTACAATACTACATTATAGTTCTATCTCATAAACATTTTCTATTTTAGATCCTGATAGATCACTGATTACTAAAAGGATAATCTTTAATGGTTCTCTAAGAACTCACTTTTTAAATCTAACTCAGGCTTTCTTTTTTTGCCAATCAGGTTGCCAGACCAAGGCCTTTGAATTACCAGATAGGTCTCCCTTCGCTCCAATACATTGAAGGAGGCCATCTAGCCATCAGTGGTCCACAAAAACCAAACCATTTGTAATCATTATGTTGTTGCCCTGTTAGTTCTAGTCTCGGTATTTGCTCTAAAAACTTTATCTTCAGTTCAGTCTGGATTCCTCCTCTGTCTGGGTTCATCTGCTTTAAATAGAGAGTCTTATCCAATTTTGTAATTAATGCTTGGCTATCCAGGCTTTCAGGAAACTGTCTTTCTTGATCTTCCACGTCCTCTATGTTAACATCACTATCTTGCACATTAAGTTTTTCCATAGTATGTTGTTGGTCCTTAAGGTTATTTGCCATAGTGATAGTTCCTTGTACTTTTAAAGTTGTCAGTTCTTTGGATAGTTCTTGCTTATATTCCTCTGTCTCAATAGTAATATCTTCCAATTTTATTATATTCTGAAGTGTAAATTCTTTAGTTGCAGTCTGGGTTTCAATTTGTGACTTAAGGTTGTAAATTATTAAATCTGGAGATAGACATCTCAGTGACTCTGTAGATTGTTTCAAGTACGAGGTTATAATCAAGCAAGGTATGTGGCTGATCCTTCTCCATTTTGTAATAATTATAAATAGTTCTTGGTGGAGGCTATCTTTCAAACAAAAATCAGTAAGAGTCCATCTCCACAAGTCTAAGCCAAATTCATCTCCAGCTGTTTCAAGTTTTTATCTTAATGCCAAGGTCAGTCCAAAATGTAAGCAAGCTTGTTTGCCAATAATATTCACTAGATAACCTGAGTACTTCAAAAGACAGTATCTTTTTATTTATTTCTTTTTTTTGTCCCCTTTTTAGACTAATAGGTAAAATATTCCATTTCTGTAAATATAGGAACTTTGGGCCAAAAGTAGAAAGGCAGTAAGTCCAATAAATCAGTATAACTTAGTAGAAGGCTGTTTCTTTTCTCTCCCAATGTAGACAAAGGCCGCTCTTAAGGAGGGGGGGGAGAATCCCTTCCCTCTCTCCTTGCAGGGGGAAGCAAATTCAAGAAGTTTTTGACAGGGAAAGTAGACAATTAGGAAAACAAGAAGGCAATTCTCACCCAGTTTTCAAGTGTTTTCAAGTGCTTTGTTGTGCTTTTGGCTTTGGCAGGAAACAGCTAAATGATGGGCCATGGGAGTGGCCAATCCTTTCTTCTTCGGTTCAGAGTGTAGCTCCAAGCTGACGGGAGGGCCGCCACCCTTCTACCGCCGACTGGACAGATCTCTCCCTGGCTCACTGCCCCTCCAGGGCAACTTTTGACCCCTTTACAGCCCCCCCGATGAAGAAATCCAGGCGACATGGAGGAGCAAATCCCTCGCACGTCTGGGAGCACCAAAATTCCGGAACCGAAAGCCATAAGAATTAGTTCTCATTATAATCTTAAGAAAAAAAATCAACAAGAAATATCATAATTTAATGAGAAATATGCTTACAACAGTAAGAATAAATTTTACTCAATAGTGACAAAAATACATAATCCTAACAATATCTCCCTTAAAGTTGGAGAATAAACAGCAATGGCAAAACAGTGTACTTACACAATAGAAATTTAAATACACTAGAATGTTTCCATATATACAATACTGTTAGGAAATACCCAGTCGGGCAGAGAGGAGGGATCAAGTGAAAAGTTAGCCTGGAGTTAGGGCCAACTCCCTTCCCCAATTTCATCTCTTATCTAATTGTTATATGATTGGAGACTTGTCTAATTGTTCCCAGGAATGGCTGTCAAACTGGGGAGATTCCTGTATTGTAGGCAGAACATAATGAAGTAGTAAGCTTAAATTCTGCACATGCGAGTCTTGCTATTAGCACCTGACAAATGTGTTGCACATCATGGCACATACAATCACTTACAAGTTGGCTTTTAAGGGGGGCCTGAATGTCCACAAATACAGCAAATGTATAAAAAGAGAAGAGAGAGAAACAAATAATTATTTTCATATTTCTTTTTTCTTTGTTAGATATTTTAACTTTTATTAAATTTGCTTCATTTATCTTTTTTTTCTTTTATTAACATATAAACATGCAGTACAGTGGAAATTATTAAGTAATTAGCTTAATATCAAAACCATTATATAATCAATATTTTGATATGAATCGTCGTTCTTTTTTAATCTTATCTTTAATTTAGGATGAAAAAGCCTAAGTGTTGACATCCTATATTGTAATTAATATTGATAGAATTTTTTTCCTTTCTGTATTGTCAATACATCAAGCTATCTAAATAATAAAATGTTAATAATCTCTAATCATATCATATAAAGATCACTGTATTAAAGCAATAAACATAAAAGACAGCATTATAATAAAAGGAAACTAAACAAAAAATAAAGCAAAAAGGAAACAAAACAAAACGCACACTTCAACTGAGATCTATACTTATTTCCACAGTTGAAAACTATTGAGCCCCAATAGTTTGTTTTAATAGTTAAAACTGGGGAAATTTAATTAGTAAATTCTGAATTAATTCTGATTTCTGAATTAATCCTGAATTCTATTTGTAAACCATTTGGAACCCTAAAGCAATTTATCCAAGGTCTTAAAATGTTAAAATTGGTAAGTGCTCAAAAACTTAGGAAAGCTGCCTAATGAGAATTAAACATGTATTAAAGAAAACATGCAAACTTTCAGCAAGAAAATGGCCTATGTTACAAGAGGCCCCAAGCTGGATCTGTCTAATCACCTGGCAAAGACAAATGAGGGTAGGGAAAATCTACAAGAGCATCTGCAGGAAGGTTGACAATGTCACAATGATGAGTATGAACAGGTAATTGAAATCCCAGCCCTCCTTAACATGCATCCCAAGCACAATAAAAGAGGTGCAACTTTGACCTCCTGATTGCACCTGCCATTCTAACATTGTTTACTCTCCTCTGGATGCCCCTGAATATAGAAAACTGGGTGGCACACTGTCTCTTTTATTATGCTATTGAATTCTTTGCATGATCTCTTTTCTGCTTATGATAGCTGGCATCAAAATTTGCTCTACTACTATAAGACCCCTACTCTTGATTTTGATTTTTAGTCATATAAAGATAATACAGCCTGGACAGCCTCTTCAGACCTACACATCTGTTTTGTGCACCCCAGTAGGTTAAGTGGCAAAATGTAAAGCTTCCTGTTTCTTATTCATGCAGAATGAATGTTAGAATCCCTCTCGTTCTTGTTTTCAGCTTTTTGCTGTAATGACTAAAGCAACCATGTGTGGCATGTTGGGAAATACACAATGTACTTGCAGCTGTGACTATAAACAGACAGAAAGGCTATTGCTCAAATTAACATCTTTCTGTCCTTGATGCTATTTCCTCAGGTTTTGCAGTTGTTCACATGGTTGTTGTTTGGATGTAGATTTCTGTTATTTACAGCTTTACGGAACTGTCTGGCCTATCACGCTTTTGTATCTGCTTGATATCTACTGCTTAATAGCAAACTCAGATACCTGAAAATAATTTATCTGCTTCAAGGATCTGTACTACAAGAATCCGGAGGACCTCTGAGTTTTTGTAGCAGCTTTCTATACCTCTTTGCTTCCACCTCATGGTCATCCAGAATTTTACAGTATAGACAGAGTAACCCTAACCTATAGGAGAGTTTAAAAAGTCATTTGCACCCGTACAAATAATGATGTCATATTTATCAAGAGATCAGAGACAGATGGAGCCCACATGGCTTCTTGCACCCAGCTGACTTTTGTTTCCAAACCTGTCAATTAAAACATAAACAAGAAGTTGGCATGCTATAAAGCGAAGCTGTGGTCTCTTTAGAAAAATGTTTCTGGCCTTTGCTTTCTTTTAATATTTGCAGCATAATTCTTTATTTAGAAATATGTTCACCTGCTCAGAAAAAAAAAACCCTAAACTAATCTGGGGAAGTAGAGCACAAACTGAGTGCTTCAAAATCAGTTTCTGATACATTCTTCAAAATGTTATTGCTTTAGACTTGGAACTACAGAAACTGTTGCACTTAATATGTAATGATTGGCCATTATATGCCTATAGTATAGATTGTATCTTTAGGGTACTTTCAGTATGTAGTGCCTGTAGTGCACAAGAGAGGTGGCCTTATAATCTCAAAGTCATATTCCAAATCATAGCAGAACTACTCTACTAGCAGAGATATAAGGAGGATTTCTGGGGAAAATAACCACAAAGGCCATTTAGTCCTACATATGTGCTACATTTAGTAATATTTTATCTGATTAATGGCCTCTCTTGAAGCAAAGCTTTAAAATAACAATAACAGGCTGTGATTTTTGCCAGAAAAATCCCATTGAACTAGAAGAGACCCAGAGGTCTTACCTGTGTATTTCAAAATGTAAATATGTAAATTTAGAGAAAAATTTTTTTGTTTGTATCTAAAGATTGCAACCATGCTGATCTTACTAAAATTATTTTCATTAATTGCTTAAGAAGTACAATGGCTACATTTATTTATTCATTCAGGAGAAGTATGTGCCCATTCTTCTTAAGCAAATTTCTCTGGGTGGATCATAATAAGGAACAATAGAAACAACATCAGTACAAATGCACACAAGGATAATGCATGTAAAGTGAAAAAAAAATGAACATCTGGTGCATCACATTCAGTCATGTTCATTCACCAGTGTTAGGCCACTCAGTGTCAGGCCACTCAGTCCTAATGCCTGTAGGAAAAGCCAGGTTTTTATAGCCTTTCAGAAGCTAAGAGGGTTTGGGAACAACTGTTCCAGGGCAGGCACCCCAACAGTAAAGACATGTCTCCTGGGGATGGGGAGGTGCTGATGAACTCATAAAAGATAAAGTTCATTATTCATGCTGAGAGAATTTGCATTATTTCCAGAGAAATATAGTTTTACTCGCATTCCAATGAATCCTCACTACTTATTAATAAGAAGGGAGAAAGAGAGATCAAATTTGGAAAGATTTATTCTTAGTTTCAATAAACGATAGAGCATTACATATTTGTACTAGTAAGCATAGTTCAGCAGAATTCATCATGCTATAAATCTCAATTTTACCCTGGAAACAAACTTCCACTCTCAATGGCCTGAATCTTAAGATATCTTATTTTTTAAAACAAACAAACAAAGAAACCTCAAAATTCCACTTTGAAAAACCATTATGAACTATTTGCTGATATTGAATCTTGATTTCCAGCTGTGATTATCAGAACCAGTATTGAAATACCTTGATCCTATATTGTTAAGAGCAATAAAGGCATAATCAGGTGGAACAGAAGATAGTAGTAGCTACTTTCAGAAAAGCAATGATCATGATTCATAGGAAATTCAGAAACAGGGTCAAATAAAGAAAGTTTGTCAACAGTTCTGAGACTAAAGTAGTACATCAAAACATTACAACATGCAATCCCATTTATCTATGATTTCTACAGGGAGCCAAAAGCCTACATATGACAAAAGGAAATTTGTATAAGTTATATAGTTATTGAGCCAAAATAATTCCCAAGTAAATGTTAGTCTTCAAATTTATAATAGTGAAATGATAAGCACTTTAATGTGAAAATTAAAACAATGTTTAATTTTTATGTAATATCTTATTTATTTTAAATCTATGGGTTACATATATGGTTACAAAGAGAGGAAACTGAGAAAAATGTGATACTAGACACTGCATGAGAAATGAAACAATAACTTATGTGACTAGGTAGACTCCAGAAAGGAATAAGAAATAGAAAATAGTACTAACCCTGTACCAAGTTACATATTTAATTATAGCAAATAAGCCAAGTTATTGAAACTTGCTGAACAATTTAGGAAAAACAATTTATACCAAAGAATTGGTATATCAATTTATACCAAATCCACCAGATGTATTTGTAGCTGGCTGACCGGCCGTACTCAGCATGTGGTCCTCAATGGAACTGTATCTACATGGAGGGAAGTGTGTAGTGGGGTGCCCCAGGGCTCTGTTCTGGGCCCAGTGCTCTTCGACATCTTCATCAATGATTTGGATGAGGAGATAGATGGGGAACTCATCAAATTTGCAGATGACACCAAGCTGGCAGGAATAGCCAACACTCCAGAAGATAGGCTTAAGATACAGGAGGATCTTGACAGATGTGAACATTGGATGCTATCTAGCAATGAAATTCAATGTTGAAAAAGTAAGGTTCTACATTTAGGCAAAAAAAAACAAATGCACAGGTATAGTATAGGTGGCACCTTGCTCAGTAGTAGTAACTGTGACAGGGATCTTGGAGTCCTAGTTGACAAACACTTAAATATGAGCCAGCAGTGTGCTGCAGCTGCCAAAAAAGCCAACACAGTGCTAGCCTGCATTACCAGAGGGATAAAATCAAGATCACATGAAGTGTTAATATCATTTTACAATGCCTTGGTAAGGCTACACTTGGAATACTGCATCCAGTTTTGGTTACCACGATGTAAAAAAGATGTTGAGACTCTAGAACATGGGTGTCAAACTCACCATATCATGTGATATGTCGTGCCATATTGCAACTTTTTTTGCATTGCATGATACAACCGGCCCATGCACTGGCAGTTTGACACCCCTGCTCTAGAAAGAGTACAGAGAAGAGCAACAAGGAAGGACTAGGGGTGACATGATAGCAGTGTTCCAATATCTCATGGGTTGCCACAAAGAAGAGGGAGTCAAGCTAGTCTCCAAACACCTGAAGGAAATACAAGAAGCAATGGATGGGAACTAATCAAGGAGAGAAGCAACCTAGAACTAAGGAGAAATTTCCTGACAATTAGAACAATTAATCAATGGAACAGCCTGCCTCCAGAAGCTTGAATGCTCCAACACTGGAAGTTTTTAAGAAGAGACTAGACAGCAATTTATCTCAAATGGTATAGGCTATCCTGCCTAAGCAGGGAGTTGGATTAGATGACCTCCAAGGTCCCTTCCATCCTCATCATAATCATCATCCTCATCATCATTAGTATTAGTATTATTTTGATTTATAATTGGGACTTTCATGTGACACCAATGAAGCAAATAATCATATAATCATAATTCACAGGAAATTCAGAAACAGGATCAAGCAAGTGTTTAATGAGGATGCCCACAATATGGTCTAAAACAGTGCCCCCCAACCTTTTGGGCACCAGAGACCAGTTCTATGGAGATAGGTTTTTCCACATACTGGAGAAGTTTCATATACTGCTTGCATCCCACTTATGGGGCTTTGCTTGTTTGCGTGGCCCAGTTTCTGGCATGCTGTGCCCTGGTGCTGGTCCATGGACTGGGGTTGGGGACCCTGGTCTAAAAGTTCCAGTTGTGCTTATTAGTCCCCAAAGGATTGCCTATCCATATAGTGGATTCCCCACACTTCTTCTTCTTATGATGTTGAGAATACAAAAATATGTCACATTAGAATGATAAGAATTGGTTCTTGTTTCTACTCATGACCAACTTAAATCTTCAGATCCTTCTTGTGTCATAACATGAAAGTATTACATACATTCTGCAAACAGCATAAACAGATTAATATCAAAATAGCTTAAAATGGATTTTAAGGGAAGTAATAATTATATCTTATATACTTCTGGATCCGACTAGTTGCTCCCTTGGGGCCAACTAATTCTATCTTAGATTGATTTGGGGAACATCTCAGAATAGCATTTGTCTGTTTGTTTGAACATATGATATTTTATCTCACATGGCAATTCAAAAGAATCAATAAAAACAATAGAATAAAAATAGAACAATCCTTCCCACCTGGTGCCAGATTGACCTCCTGACTCAACCCATTCTTAGGCCAAGGTCTTAGGGAAAAGGTAGATCTTTGCAGCTTTCTGGAAGACTAAAAGGGTAGGGTTATTTTCTATCTTTCTACTTACATGGGGGTGGGAGAAAGAAAAAAGAAAGAAACCGCTCTAGGAGGTGAGTTATCCCTCCTTTTACAGCCTCCCGGGTTTCCTCAATATTGCAGTTGCTTTGGAATATTTAGAGAACTATACGGAACAGTAAAACAGGTGATACTGGAAGCTTCAGGGAAAGCTCATTTGGAATTCTGCTTTTTGTGAGGCAAAATTTTGAAGCAATTCTTTATAAAAACATTTTATAATGAATGATTCAAAATCAACAGTCACTGAAAAAGTGATAACAAGTAGCTTTCTGGAATATGAAAAAAATGTTCATGTTTCATTATAAATCGAAATCTTCACACAATTATTAAGCATACCCTTTTGTTTCCAATTGGTGTAAAACATATTTGCATGCAGCTCTTCCAATGCATTATGTGACTTGAATGAGATCCAAATGTAAGTCTCTGGTTTCCTTGACCAGTTTGTTTTTACAGTTCTGTTAAATCTTTTGTAATTATTAACCCAAACCTAACAGCTATATTGAATTAAGTCCAAAGTAACATTCCCCATTTTTTTATGAAGGCAAATCAACCCATCAGGGTGGTTATTTTCAAGTTCAGGGGTAGGGGGGGACAATTGCACTTGAACTTTTTATAATCAAATAAAACATCTGATCAGATTTTACAAATTTTCCGCCTATGATTTCTTTCCCACATTGGGAAAAGATAGTCTCTTCGTATCTTCTCCAATTTTCCCAAATGGGTGAAGGGGACAAGATGGTGTCAGTGGCATTTGGTTTGTTTATTGGATTTTCTCTCAGCACTCTGCTAGAAGATTGGGACAAAGATCTCATCCCCTTCAAGTTAAAGATCATAAACCCTAGTTTATGCCTGGCTAGAAAGTAGTTGCTCAAGGTTTTAGGTTAAATGGATCCAACAAGGGAAGTAGCAGGCTTGGCACTGGAACCCAATTCAGTTATACAATTAGTTACAGTTTTGAGTAAAATGATCAGTGACATGGCAAATAAAGTCTTTTCCCCTAAGATTTCTCCACATAATGGTTAATGGGAACCATCTATTAAAGTACTGAGCAGGCTCAATACATTCCACCACTACAACTCCTACAACTGTGTCTTGTTTAGAAGAAGCTTGAGAGTCAGAGTCTGTTAGTATTAGGAAACTACCGATGAGATCTATCAGCACAGTTTGAAACTCAGGATGTGTGAGCTTAATGAAAGTGGCATAAGATTGGTTTTCTCTTTTTTCTTCCCATTACATTTCCTCATTAATTTTGGCTTGAATTCAGTAGATAATTTCTGATTAGAGCATTTTTTTTTAACTTCACCCAAAAGATAAGCTGGATAGGAGGTTAAATGTGAGACAGAACTAGGTGTTAGGGGGAAGAATTAATACCTCTTTGCATCATTTCTTTCTCTCTAAATTGCAGTCTCCAGCAGCTGCTTTTCATTTTTAAAAATGTCAAGAGAAAATTAAACCGAACCCTCTGTAATATTCAATTTAGCCTTTAGTTTTGCCATACTGAAGCTTCTTAATTGCAAATTCTTCATGAAGTGAAGAAACAGAAATATGGTTACCAAGAAATTGAAGTGGTTGGGAAATATTCTGAAATATTTATACAGCACTTACTTAGTTGACACTTTTAAAAGGCTGCAAGGGATACTAGACAAAGCTGCATATAAAATATATTGATAAAGGGATTTGTTCTATTTCCAATAATGAGTAATGATTAACTTAGCACTGTTGAGGGAAATTTTTTATAGTGAACACATTGTTAAATTGGTTAAGGGTCACTTTGATATCAAAGAGTTGAATTGAAGAACACCTGGCTATACAGATACATGCTGAATTATTTTCAGTTATTTTTCTGTTGCTGTGAATGAGTAACAATTGCCTTTATTCTTGTGTATATATGATCTCTAAGTGACTATAACCTTTGTATATTGTACTGTACTTTTGAACATCTACTTTAAGCAATATTTACTCTTCAAAACAGTTTCCTCAAAAGTAATAATATCAATTCTGGGCTTATATGAATTATGAGAATAAGAAGGAATAGTTTGCAAAGTATTGATAGGTAATTTTCCTCATTTGTATGTAGATATATTAGTATGCACTACAGTTTTAACTTTGATGGTTCTGTGATAGTTGTGAGCTGACCCAGAACATTTAGTATAGTCAGTTACTGGGTAATAAATATAGTTATGCTGATCTAATTTAAAATAAAAAGGATTGGTTATTTTTATTTTAAATCAAGACAGTATCAGGAAAATAAAGGGAGAGAAAGTTTGCAGCTTTCTAAAGTTAAAGCTAATATCCTTAAATCTTTTGTAAATAAGTTAATTGTAGCTTCAGAGGCAATTATTTTAGCTTCCAACAGGAAAATAAAGGGAAAAATTCATTTGGTGCTTCAAATAAAAGCATACTTATTATTATCAAGTTTCCTGGACTAGAATACAATCAATTGCACAAAGCATACTTACGTGGTACAGTGATTCTCCAAAAGTAAGACCTACCCCCAAAATAAGCCATAGCTTGATTTTTGGGGGTGGCCCTAATATAAACCCTACCCCCAAAATAAGCCCCTAGTTTTGGGGAGAGGCGCATGACTAAAAATTAAGGTAGGGTGGGGGTGGAGCTTACCATTGCAGCCAGGCCTCCTATGGATCGATACTCAGCTGCAGAGGCCTTCCAAAAAGGCCTCTGATAGTGAAATGAAGGCCCAAGTTCCATTCTCAGCTGCAGAATGAAGCTGCTACTTCGGCCACAGAAGAAGTAGGCCAGCTGGGGGTGGGTTGTCAGTGTTGCCACTGGGAGGTGAGTGGAAAACACACACACACAAACCAAAAATAAGACCTAGTACCTCTTTCGGAGGCAAAAAAAAAAGGCCAAGTCTTATTTTCGGGAAACACAGTAGATATGTAAAAGGGAAAAAGATAGCAATGAGATGACATAGAAATGAAATGCATAACTAAAAAGTTAGATAATTAAAAAGACACTATGATAAAGTATAAAAGTATGGAAAGTGAGGGCTACACTGAAAAAGAAGACTAAAAAAATTATTAAGGGCTAATGGTAATGATATATAAATAATACATTTTCCTGTTCAAGTTTCCTATTCTACTCAGGAATAACCGTAGTGTGCCTGGAATCGAAAAAGTAAACTATGATGGGATGAGGGAAGATCGCTTTCAGCTTTTAAAAAGCTACTTTCTTATTTATGTGAGCCTTTAAATCTGCACTGGAACAAATGAAATTTATTTTTTTTTAAAGAAAAATCTAGATATGCCTTTTTGTCTTTGAATCTAAAAACTGTACTGTATATCCTTCATTGAATAAACTATTTGATCAGCGTTCCTTATCACCATGCTCTACTAAATATATGTATTCATTATTTTAATTTTGTCCACAGGTATTGTCACATTTTAACATTATTTTATATTATCAATAAATGACGGATCCACAGCTGCAGCAACAGGAAATGCCAGAGAACATTATGTTCTTGCAGCTGCTTCAATACAACATGTTCTTGCTAAAGTTTCAGTGTATTTATAGTTTACAGAGAAATGGAAAGTTGCCCTCTTCATACCAGCATTCAAGCCAGGGAAATCTAGATGAATATGCTGGAAAAGTCTATCATTTAAACAGCTATCATGACCATAATTTTTTTACACACAGTATGGTAAAACAAGTATTTTTATTTATTTATTTTTTTAAAAAAAGAAAATAAGGTGATTGATAATATTATCAATTAATTCAAAATTAAAATGTTCATATATTTTGTATTTTTCAGATTTATATCTCTCTTGGTTAATAAAGAGCTATATTATTCATGAAAACACAATAAATGGTAGTATAGATAGCATTGAAGCTATCTATTCCCTAATGTTTCTCTTATTCCCTGCCAGTCTTTCCTGTGGAAAAAAGATGAAATTCATCGGCCTGGTCTTTTGCCCTTTTCCCTTTTCTTTCCTTTCTTTATTTGATTATATGAAAACAGTTTTCACCTCTGACAGGTTTCATCTCTCTGAAGATGATGTGATGTCTTTTATTTACCTATTTCATCAGCTTTGAAAGTCATGATAACAGAAGTCCTTGAAGATAGCATCTTCTTCCTTCTAAGTTCTGCTAATCCCTCTTTCTATATATTGTGTCATATATTATTTCATACTATCTCTGTGTAGCCATTGAGAAACATATTTAGAAGTCCCTGTCATTCTTCATTTCAGTTCTTGATGTCTGACTTACGTTTTTCCAGTCTTAATTCCCCTCATTAAAATGTGCATTTATTCAGCTGCCAGCATTTGCAATTTTCCCCCTAAATTAATTGACTTGATATTGTAATGTATTGGGCTTTTGTATATGTTGTAAGTGTTTGCTTTTGTTGCACTGCTTGCTAATCACTTGCATTCAATTGCTAAGTGCTAGTTGTAACGGTTGCTAGCTGGCCCAGACTGGTTGACTCCAGCCAGCTAAGTAGGTCTTTGGGTGAGAAACCTATGCTTCAAACCTATTGGTTGCCGCCTATTGGCCAACCGTATAAATAACTGCGCAGCAGCTCGCTTGTTGCGTCTCTTCTGTTCTGACCTTCAGTAAAGCATGTTGCTGTTTTGAGCCTTCTGTCTCACTCAATGCCTGCAAGAACCAACTACACAACACTGGTGACAAAGGTGGGATGTACTGCTTCATTGTAAGAGCCTGAAGTCACTAGGGGGTGAGACCAGCACAGAGCCTGGTAGGGAACAGCATCCCCCCCCCTTGGTCTGCTTAGCAAGCCACGCTGGAGACCACCCTGCCCTGAGGATCAGTCCCAGGGCCTACGAAGAATCCAGCAGCAAGAGGCAACACGAGACATGAGCCGCAAAGACTTCTCACCATGGTGAAGGTCAGAAAGCTCTAAGAATTCAACGTGACACACCCGGAGAGATGGTTATCCTACACTTCCCACATAGAGAACTACCTGCATGCAAATCAAGTCAGCAAAGATGGGCTGAAGGCTGCGACCCTCCTCTGCGTGTGCGACCCAGCCCCCTTCGATATTTCAGGGAACCTGGTCACCCTGGCACTGTTGGAAACCATCATGTATGCAGACCTAAAGATGGATTACACCCCAAGGTTCTTAAGGAACTGACAGATGTAATCACAGAACCACTGAACTATATTTTTCAAAGATCCTGGAGCACTGGGGAACTACCAGAGGATAGGAAAAGAGCTGATGTAGTTCCCATCTTCAAAAAAGTAAGGAAAAAAATGGATCCAGGAAATTACAGACCTATCAGCCTGACCTCAATACCTGGGAAGACTCTGGAAAAGCTAATCAAACAATGAATCAGCAAGCACCTAGAGGCAAACAAAGTCATTACTAAAAGTCAACATGGGTTTGTCAAAAACAGATCATGCCAGACAAATCTTATTACATTCTTTGACCAAGTGAGAAAATTAGTGGATCAGAGGAATGCTGTGGATATAATTTACTTGGACTTCAGTAAGGCATTTGATAAAGTAGATCACAACCTTCTACTTGATAAGATAGAAAAATGTGGGTTAGATAGCATTCCCACCAGATGGATTCGTAGCTGGCTGACCGGCCGTACTCAGCATGTGGTCCTCAATGGAACCGCATCTACATGGAGGGAAGTATGTAGTGGGGTGCCCCAGGGCTCTGTTCTGGGCCCAGTGCTCTTCATCATCTTCATCAACGATTTGGACAAAGGGATAAATGGGGAACTCATCAAATTTGCAGACGACACCAAGCTGGAAGGAATAGCCAATACTCCAGAAGACAGGCTTAAGATATAGGAGGATCTGGACAGACTTGAACACTGGGCGCTATCTAACAAAATGAAATTCAATGGTGAAAAGAGTAAGGTTCTACATTTAGGCAGGAAAAACCAAATGCACAGGTATAGTATAGGGGGTAACTTGCTCAATAGTAGTAACTGTGAGCGGGATCTTGGAGTCCTAGTGGACAATCACTTAAATATGAGCCAGCAGTGTGCTGCAGCTGCCAAAAAAGTCAACACAGTGCTAGGCTGCATTAACAGAGGAATAGAATCAAGATCATGTGAAGTATTAATACCACATTACGATGCCTTGGTAAGGCCACACTTGGAATACTGCATCCAGTTTTGGTCATCACAATGTAAAAAAGATGTTGAGACTCTAGAAAGGGTACAGAGAAGAGCAACAAAGATGATTAGAGGACTGGAGACTAAAACATTTTGGGAACGGTTGCTGGAATTGGGTATGTGTAGTTTAACAAAGAGAAGGACGAGGGGGGACATGATAGCAGTGTTCCAATATCTTAGGTTGCCACAAAGAGGAGGGACTCAAGCTATTCTCCAAAGCACTTGAAAGCAGGACAAGAAGCAGCGGATGGAAACTAATCAAGGAGAGAAGCAACCTAGAACTAAGGAGAAACTTCCTGACAGTTAGAACAATTAACCAGTGGAACAACCTGCCTGCAGAAGCGGTGAATGCTCCAACACTGGAAGTTTTTAAGAAGAGATTGGACAGCCATTTGTCTGAAATGGTATAGGGTTTCCTGCCTGAGCAGGGGGTTGGACTAGATGACCTCCAAGGTCCCTTCCAACTTTATTATTATTATTATTATTAAGAAGCTGTGCAACCATTTCAAACCAAACCTTTCAGTGATAGCATGAGCAACGCGAACAATAACCCAACGAGTAGGCAACAGAATTTATCACAGCGCTTTGTCAAGGTTTGTGACTCTGCAATTTCTCCGACCTATAGGCGCGACTAAGAGACGTTTAGTCTGTGGACTCAGGAACAGAGAGCTCCAACAAAAACTCTTTGCGATGGAGACTCTCTCACTTCAAGAGCCTTAAGGGAAGTTATGCTGGACAAAGCCGCTGGAGGGACCATGAAGGCATTGTGGCCCTCCAAAAGCACCCCATCTACAGAAACTGTCCATCACGAGGACACCGAATGAGTGGAAGACACTGACTTCAACCACGAAGTCGACAAAATTCAGCGGTACCATAAAAGAGGAATAAGGCCAGCTGACAAGGCAGTTCTGTTCCCAAGGAGTTTGTGCTGCGGAGGCTGCCATCAACACATGGATTGCCATTTCAGGACAGCCACGTGCCAGGCGTGTGGAAAACCAGGCCACACTGCCGCTGTCTGTCGAGGTCACAAGAGGGACCACCAGCCAGACAAGACTTTCCGGAGAGATACTGGGGCCCCAGGGCAACACTGAGTAGGGTTCTGCTCCAGCCGCCAGAGCATTTTTCGCACAGGTGCCCATCGATCTCTTAAACAGAAGTTGTGACTGCAGGTCGAACTTCAAGGCGTTCCATATAAAATGGAACTGGACACAGGCTCTCCTGTGTCCATCATTTCCATTGGAACTTTTCGGCACGTTTGAAGCCGTAGTAACAGATGGGTCAAGCTACGGCCATCTAATATCCTACATACCGACTTCCAGAATTCCAGAGTGGTGGTCAAGGGCAAGGCCACACTTGCAGTGAAGTTCAAGGGGTTTTCAGGCCCGCTAGATGTTATTGTGGTAGATGGCCAACAAACAAGCCTCATAGGGCTTGATTGGTTCGATGCATTGGGCATTCAGGTCACCGGCATTCACTGGACTCAAACAACAGATTTGTCTTCTGTCTGCAAGGAATTCGCAGATGTTTTTGGCCCAAGTTTGGAAGAGTACAAGGACACTCCAATAGCTTTTAAACTTAATCCCCAGGTCACGCCAATTTGGGTTAAGCCCCACTGTGTGCCATGCATTAAAGCATAAAATCGATGCAGAGCTGGACAAACTTATCAGTCAGGGGGTTTAGCACTCCTTAGACAGTGGGGAGTGGGAGACCCCCATTGTAATGCCACTCAAGGCAAACAGAGAGGTACGAATATGTGCTGACTACAAGTGTACCATTAACCGGGTTCTACAGCAGCACGCCGTCCCAGTCGTCAGCCATATTCTGGTGTCGTTGCAAGGTGGCCACGTGTTCGCTAAATTAGATTTAGTGCAGGCCTACCAACAGCTGCAGGTGGCCGAGGCCACGGCAGCCACACAAATAATTGTTATGCACACGGGGCCTTCAAGGTAAAGTGCCTTCAATTCGGGGTAAGTGTAGCCCCAGTGATTTTTCAGGGGATCATGGAACACACAGTCAAGGGTATTCCAGGGGTCTGCCCCTACTTTGACGATGTACTCATTGCCGGGGAGTCCACAGAAGTTCTGGCTGAGTGGCTTAGAGCCGTCCTTCAGCAGTTCCATGCTGCGGGACTTAGATTAAGGAGAGATAAATGTAAGATTGGGGTTCCGTCCGCAGAATTCCTTGGGTTTAGAATCAATGCCAAGGGCATCCATCCTGCAGAGTCAAAGCTGAAAGCGATTCAGCTGGCACCAAGCCCTAGGTCCAAGGGAGAGCTTCAAGCCTTTTTGGGCCTCCTGAATTTTTATCATTCATTCCTCCCCAACAAGGCCGCAGTGACAGAGCTGCTAAACCAGCTCTTAGACAAAAACTCCCCATGGCAATGGACCAAGGTCCACAAAAGGAGTTTTCAGGCAGTCCTTGAACTCAGTGCTCACACACTTTAACAAAAAGCTTCCAGGTTGCATTGTGTGTGATGCATCCCCATACAGCAGACATGTCAAACACAAGGCCCGGGGGCCAGATCCGGCCCGCAAAGTGGTTTCATGCGGCCCGCGAAGCCATCCTGGAAACAGTGAGGGAACGGCCCCCACTGCCTTGGCCCCGGCCCAGAGACCCTCCTTCTGCCAGAGACCCTCAGATCTGTCCCACTCCTGCCCAGGCCCCCATAGGCACCCTTGATGCAACGATGTAGAGCTAGCCATGCCCACCCAGTAGGCCATATGCACTCTAGCCACGCCCACCCAGTAGGCCACGCCCACCCTGGCCACACCCACCCGGCCCCCTGAGGGCAACCGCAATGCTGATGCGGCCCTCCATGAAATTGAGTTTGACACCCCTGCCATACAGGGTTGGAGTTGTGCTGAGCCACTTGTCGGCAGATGGGAGACAATCACGCATTGCCTATTACTCGAGGACCTTGTCCTCAGCAGAGCGCAACTACGCGCAAATTGACAAAGAGGCCTTGGCCATCATGGCCAGAGTTAAGAAGTTCCATGACTATTTATATGGGAGGCAGTTCACAGTCTTTACTGACCACAAGCCCTTGCTAGGCTTGTTCACAATGGACAAGCAGACATCTCAAATTCTGTCACCATGAATGTTGAGGTGGTCTATCTTCCTTTCGGCCTATGACTACAGGCTGGTTCACAAACCCGGCAAAGAGATGGGCCACGCAGACGGCCTTAGCAGATTGCCATTGCCACACGTGAAACCCAATCTGGCTCCAGCTGCACACATTTTAGCAGTTTAAGACTTGCCAGAGTTTCCCCTACATGCAGGAGATGTCACTGCAAAAACGGCAGCCAACAAAATCCTAAGTCGCATGTTGGCTTGGATTCACACAGGGTGGCTGGAAAATAGTGGGGGGCTTTTTCCAGAGCTTTTTCAGTCGAAAAAATGAGCTTTCGGCTCACAAGGGGTACATCCTTTGGGGTAGCAAGGTCATAGTCCCCAGTTCACTCACTCCCAGAGTTCTCCAGTCTCTGCATGAAGGCCATCCAGGCATTGTCCAGATGAAGGCACTGATGAGGAGCTACCTCTGGTGGCCAGGGCTAGATAAAGCTATCGCCCAAGTACACGGGTGTTACATATGTCAACAGACCAGACCAGAGATGCTGCAGGCCCCTGTCCACCGATGGGAGGAAATGCACACACTGTGGTCAAGGATCCATGTAGATTTTGCCGGGCCCTTTCAGGGACAATTGTTTTTAATAGGGGTCGATAGCTACTCTAAATGGTTGGAGGTGTTTCCAATTCCCAATATGACTACTGCAAGGACCATCCAGGTGTTGCGGTCACTGTTTGCAATGCATGGACTTCCAGATGTCTTAGTCTCTAACAACGGAGCCCAGTTTACCGCGTCAGAATTCCAGGCCTTCCTCAGAGCAAATCTCATTAGGCACACCACATCGGCTCCCTTTCACCCATCAAACGGGCAAGCAGAACGGATGGTTCGCACAACCAAAGAGTCCCTCAAATGCATTACTACAGGGGACTGGCACCACAGGCTGGCCAACTTCTTGTTATGCCAGCCTACAATGTCTTGTACGTCAGAGCTGCACTGGGGCAAGAGACTAATAATAATAATAAGTGGTCTAAATATCCACTTACCCTCTGATTAATCCTCCTAACTGAACTGATTTATGAATCGTGGGACTGCCTCTCCTGGATTTTCTCGGACACATGCATTTTTGTTATACCAGCACGGACTTGTTCGCCCTCAGGGGCGCCCCCCTCTCCTGGGTGCGACCCACCTTTCTTTCCAACTCTAACCTCGATGAAGGGCCCGATTGTTGGGACCCTGAGAGATGGCTGGGCAGGGGCAGGGGCCTTCAGCATAAATTTAATAAGAGGCCCCTGGTCAATTTTTTAGTAAATTTTTTTGTGGGGTTAGGGAGGGGGGTGGGAGTGTGTCATGGTTGTTTGGAAATGGGGGGTGGTCCATCAACCGTTGTTCAGGCCAGGTCCGGGTTTGATCGCATGGGCGGAGAGCGGGGATCGGTCGCCCCCGGGGCTCTGGAGCGGGTCGTGGGATTACCTATTCCCACAACGTTGGGGAATGGTAGCAGGTGTATGAACAGAGGGCCACATCGATATCGGGGAGGGCATCTCTGCTATTTACAAGCGGTGAGGCGCTCCGACCCTCTGTTTCTTCCCCGAGGTCCTGGGAGCGAGGATGTGCAGCCGCCTGAGCTCCAGCTGGTGTACCTGAATGCCAGGTCCATTGCTAATAAGGCTCCCCTTGTCCAGGATTTAATTGAGGGTGAGCATGCGGACCTGGCCTGCATCACGGAGACTTGGTTGGGCCCAGAGGGTGGTGTTCCTTTGGTTGATCTTTGCCCACCAGGTTTCCGGGTGCTACACCAGCCTCGGGCTCAAGGTAGGGGTGGAGGAGTGGTGGTAGCTATTAGGGAGACCTTGTGTCCGCGGGAGACCACCGTCCCTCAGATAGTCGGGTGTGAGTCTCTCTTTTTGAGATGTGGTCCTGGGGCGCAGTTGGGCTTGCTGCTGGTGTATCTTTCACCTAATCGCACAGCAGCAGCCCTGCCTGAGCTGCTCGATATCCTCTCAGGGTTGGTGGTTGAGTTCCCCAAACTTATAGTTTTGGGGGATTTCAATCTACCATCTCTGGGAGGATCATCTGAGTTAGCTCGGGAGTTCATGGCTTCCATGACGGCCATGGACCTGACGCAAGTAATTCTTGGACCGATTCATGAGGGAGGCCACACCCTTGACTTGGTTTTTTATCTGGACGGTGGTTAGATGATCTTGGTGGGGGCTCCCCAATTGTTATGCCCCTGTCATGGACCGATCATCATCTCCTGCGGTTGGTCTTCCGTTTTGCCACCCCCCGCCGTGGGTGTATGGAGCCAACTAGATGGTACCGCCCCAGGCGCTTAATGGATCCTGATAGGTTCCAGGCAGCGCTGGGGTCCCCACCTGCCTCCGTAGCTCACAACTCGGTGGATGCCTTAGTGGAAGCCTGGGAAAGGGCAGCCACGGAGGCACTTGATCGAGTTGTACCCTGACCCGGTGCAGATCCCAGCGAGCCCCATGGTTTTCCGTAGAGCTGCGGGAGATGAAGCGTCGGAGACGGGGCCTAGAGAGCTGTTGGAGGTCCAGCCGATCCGAATCCGACCGATTGCGATTAAGAACCTTTATTAGGTCTTATCTCGCTGCGATAAGGGCGGCGAGGTCTAATTACTTCTCCGCCCTTATCGCGTCCGCAGATAACCGCCCGGCCGCCCTGTTTAGGGTGACCCGCTCCCTCCTTAATCAGGAGGTGAGGGAGGAACCCTTGCAGGGTCGTACCGAGGAGTTTAGTCAACATCTGACGGACAAAATCGCTCGGATTCGGACCGGTCTGGACTCCAACTGGGCAGAGTCTGACGATCAGGACACGGGCAGTCTTGTCGATGTTATCTGGGAGGAGTTTGATTCTGTGACCCCTGAGGAAGTGGACAGGATTATGGGGAGGTTGAGCTCCACCACATGTTTATTGGACCTGTGCCCTTCCTGGCTGGTTTATGCAGCTCGGGAGGGGACACGAGGCTGGTTCCAGGCTGTTATATCTGCCTCTCTGAGTGAGGGTAGTTTCCCCGCCGTCTTGAAGGAGGCGGTGGTGAGACCCCTCCTCAAGAAGCCTGTCCTGGACCCAGCTGTGTTAAACAATTTTCGTCCGGTCTCCAACCTTCGCTTTCTTGCGAAGGTTGTTGAGAGTGTGGTGGCACATCAGCTCCCTCTGGTCCTGGATGAAGCGGATTATCTAGACCCGAACCAATCGGGTTTCAGGCCCGGGTACAGCACGGAGACGGCATTGGTCGCTCTGGTGAATGATCTCTGGAGGGCTCGGGACAGGGGATATTCCTCTGTTCTAGTCCTATTAGACCTCTCAGCGGCTTTCGATACCATCGACCATGGTATCCTGCTGCGGCATCTCAGGGGATTGGGAGTGGGAGGCACGGTTCTTCAGTGGTTCTCCTCCTTTCTCCTGGGACGCTCGCAGTCGGTGTTGGCAGGGGGGCAGAGGTCGACCTCGAGGTCTCTTGTTTGTGGAGTTCCTCAGGGGTCGGTCCTCTTGCCTCTCCTGTTCAACATCTACATGAAACCGCTGGGTGAGATCATTCGTGGGTTTGGAGTTGGGTATCATCAATATGCTGATGATACCCAGCTTTTCATTTCGACCCCAAACCACCCCAGTGATGCCCTCGATGTGATGTCCCGTTGCCTGGAAGCGGTTCGGGTCTGGATGGGGAGGAACAGACTTCAACTCAACCCTGACAAGACCGAGTGGCTGTGCATACCGGTGTCCCGGGATATTCAGAATATTCCACCTCTTTCTATGGGGGGTGAGCTATTACCCCCCGTAGATAGGGCTCGCAACTTGGGGGTCCTCCTAGATTCGCGGGTCACTTTGGAAGATCATATAGTGGCGGTGACTAGGGGGGCCTTTGCCCAGGTTCGCCTGGTGCACCAGTTGCAGCCCTATCTAGACCGGGATGCCCTGTGTACGGTCACTCATGCGCTCGTGACCTCTCGTCTGGACTACTGCAACACTCTCTACATGGGGCTTCCCTTGAAGACCACTCGGAGGCTCCAATTGGTACAGAATGCAGCCATGAGAGTTGTCTTGGGAGTTTCCCGATACTCCCATGTTACACCTCTGCTCCGCGAGCTACATTGGCTACCAGTTGTCTTCCGAGTGAGGTTCAAGGTTTTGGTGATGGTTTTTAAGGCCCTACATGGCATGGGTCCAGAGTACCTCGGGGATCACCTGCTGCCGGCGTCAACTTCCCTCCACCCAGTGCGTTCCCACAGAGAGGGCCTCCTCAGGGTGCCGCCGGTCAGAGAATGTCAGCTGGTGGCCCCCAGGGGGAGGGCCTTCTCTGTGGGCGCCCCGGCTTTATGGAATGAGTTACCGGTTGAGCTCCGGATGGCGCCTGACCTTCGCTCCTTCCGACGAGATCTGAAGACCTTTCTATTTGAACAAGCTGGCCTGGCCTGATGGGGGATGGGTTGAGATTTTTACTGAGGTTTTTTATATCATTATATATTGTTTTAGTTCGGGCTCAATTTAATTCTTTTTAACTTTTATATCTTGTATTTATGTGTGCCCTGTTCACCGCCCTGAGTCCTTCAGGAGAAGGGCAGTATACAAATATAATAAATAAATAAAATAAATAAATAATAACAAAACTGGACAGACTGCACCCAGATAGAGTAGCCTCTGACACGGCACGCCTGAGGCACCTAGGCATTTACAGGTGGGGGACCGGGTTTGGATTTGGAACTACGGGCATAGGCAGTTGTGGGTACCAGCAAAAGTTGTTAAAGTGTCAGGACACTCTCCTACAAGGTGGTCCTGGAAGATGGGCAATTCATTCGCCGACATGTCGATCAGTTGCACTGGCGACTAGCGGAACAGTCGTTGGCTCAGGACTTCCAAGGGGAACAGACCAGAACCCACAACCTCACACTTCAGCAGAGCAGTTCGGATGCTCTGAAACATTTTGCGCGACAGAGAACAGGGACAGGGCCATAAAAGCGCTTCCCCCGACTGGACCGCAGGAGCTGGGTAGTTACCCAACACCCAGCAGCAGCCATGCTAATTTAGCAGCACTGTTAGACTTTGGGCTAGGCCAATGAGGACAGGCCAGCCAAAGGGACTCGAGTTGTTTTGACTTCACTGAACCACAGAGCCCGGGTCTACCAAGCACGGCAGATGAACTGGTAGACCGGGAAATTCCGGCAACCCCTCGATGCTCTGAATGAACCCGAAGACTCCCCCAAATATCTTCAAGATTTTGTAACCAAATAATTGTGTGTTCCATCCAGGAGGAAGGGGTGTAATGTATTGGCCTTTTGTATATATTGTAAGTGTTTGCTCTTGTTGCATTGCTTGCTAATTGCTTGCATTCAATTGCTAAGTGCTAGTTCACATGTATGTTGTAACGATTGCTAGCCAGCCCAGACTGATTATCTCCAGCCGGCTAAGTAGGTTTTTGGGCAGGAAACCTATGCTTTAACCTATTGGTCGCCGCCTATCGGCCAACTGTATAAATAGCTGCGCAGCAGCTCCCTTGTTGCTTCTGTTCTGTTCTGACCTTCAATAAAGCATGTTGCTGTTTTGAACCTTCCATCTTGCTCAATGCCTGCAAGAACCAGCTACACAACAGATATGATAACCACATTTTTTTTTATAATTTTTAAACTTTCTTAAAGCCCTCATATTTATGCATGCTTTCTTCATATTGTTTTACTGGGATAAAGTGAGATTTGCTAAGTAGATGGAGTGGGTAAAATACGGTATTGTTACAATTTCCATATTAATGTAGAGCAATATGGAGGTAGTCTTGAAGAAAGTTAACAGCAGCTGTTATTAAAAAAAAATGCAGCTAAGCCTGAAAAGACAGAAAAGACTGAAGAATAAACTCAAGACTGATCCTCCTACAAAACTCTGCCTTGTACCTTAGAAAGTTTGTCAAGCTATAAAGATTCTGTTATTATAATGTATTCATTAAAATAGACTTTTAGTAGTTCTTAAGATGTTTGATCTATCCCAAAGGGTTAACAGTTTCTTAAGCAATTTTATATATCTTGCTAAACATTATTACATACCAACAGAAAGAATGTGTTGAACAATAAATGATGAATCCTTCATATCTATCTGTGTTCACTTAATCTGTATATTAATTCACAGAATTATAAGAGACCCTATAGATTTGAATAATTGAACTCATATATCATCTTTAGTTGCCTACTGTCTCCTACACCCAGCATTATATGAAGTGTATTTTCCATCCTTTCCTCAGATGGTGAATTTATTTGTGATAAGTCACTGTGGGTATAGAATAAACTGATCATATCACTTCCAGCTTTCTGACTGACAATTTGTCCCCAGTGTCTACAGAGGTTGAAGGCCTGAATGGGAAAAAACAGATTGTGATTCCACCCTGCCTGGACTGAACATGTAAAGATTCTGGGTCACTCAGAAACAGGAGTTAGAGTATTTCCATCTTCTGTTATGGATGTGGTGGCACTACGTCATTTAGACTTGTACACAATTCCTCCTGGATACACTGTATCTGCTCAAAGAACAGAGAGCAGCTATGGTCTTGTACAGTAGTTGTGCCCTACCAGGAAGCCTTGTTCATGCCTTAATCAACTTGATTTGCCTATCTGAAAAACCACCCAGAAGCTTCAGTTGGTCCAGAGGTGCAAGTAATCATGGGTTCAGTTCACTGCACCCATATGAAGCCACTATTCCACAAGCTGGGCTAGCTTCCAATAGGTTTCGGATGCATTTTAAGATGTTGGTTATCTCTACAAAGCACAGGACTAGGTTACCTGTGGGAACTATCTTTTCCTGAGAATATCTGCCTGGCCCACACACTCCCATAGGATTTGTGGTGATTAGAAAATACCAGGCTCCTTGTAAGTAAGCCATAGTTCCTGACTGTAAGTACTTCCTTCAAACACTGCCACCTTATGGGACCTAGGAATGAGGCTGCCCCTGTTCTCTGGAAAGACCCCTCCTCTCCAGTCCTATATATGATGGGCCCCAATTATGGTCACCTTTAGAAAAGTTGTTAAGACTAGGCTTTTTCTCCAGTAGTTTGCATTCAGTTGAATGATGTTTTTTGAATATTTTTCTAATATTGTATGGTTATTTTTCTTTGTTAGTGTTTAATTTTGTTATACACTGTCCAGAGTCACCATGTTGAGTTGGGTAGCCCTATAAATCCATGAAATAATCTTATATAATCATCATATACTGTAGAATTATATATACTATAATTGGATACAATAAAAACATTTGATTTGTATCAAACCATTTTAGCATGTAAATAGAGGGCAAATAGAATGTTTAAAAGCAAGGCTAAAAAAATTACAGATAAAAAAATATACAAAAGCAACAGATGTGCATAGCAGCAGAACTAAGTTAATGGATGGACAAAGATAGGACAAAATAGCCATGGATAATGTCAACAAAACTAGGAAAGTGATTCCAGGAAATGTCAACAAGATATTGTCTCACCATATTCAGCAACAGTATCTTGTGTTACTGTGACAAAACAATAACAAACAGCATCCTCATTAAGAAAAAAGGATTTTTAACAAGAAAAAAGACTGTAAACTCAAATTAACCAAGATAGAAAGAGATGCTATGCAAGGATAGTGAAACAGATATTATATACCAAGTTCTTGGAAATGTACTAAATAGCCCAGCAATCACACCCATGAAAATAGATTAGTCTGCATAGACACAGCATAAATTCTGTCATATTCCCAAAGGGAGGCATCTTCAAAAACTTTTCAAGGAGGTAACGAATCTCCAGCCTCATAAACAAGTGTGAGAGATGATTCCATCTGTAGCTTATGCACAAGCTTAATTTCTATGCCACAACTCACACTCACTTTAGGCTAGTTACCTAAAGTGCAATTGTGTGAACATAAATTCATTGATTGATAAGTTTTAAAGAATATAAGAACCTTTATTCATGTTCTCTGTTTTGTGCCATCTGTCTCATTTGTGCTTCTGAATACAATTTTTATGTCTTGCAACAAAAAATGCATCATAGTCTGGTATCGAAATCTTCATAATAATACATAATGTTCCTCGGTTCAGACTTGATTGTTGTGGTGTCTTTGAGTATAAGTAAAATAAGGTGAAATTGTATGTAACATTTTTGTAAAGCCTAGAATACGGAAGAACTGCTTCTTCTTTCCCATCATTAGGAAAAACTATGCACCAATATTTGAATCAGAAGTAAAGAAAATAGTTTAATAAAATTTTATTTCCAGGAAAAGGGAGAAGTGTCTATGTCCCTACACATTTTGCTTAAATAATGTAATTGGCTTTGGGTTCTCTACAATTTCATTTTGTGGGGTAGGTGCCATTTTATTTTACATTTAGCAGGAGGAAACATATATCCAGTCTTGTTTAATCAAGATAACAGTACTGGTAAGCAGAGCATAGGACTGTCTAGTATTTGAATACAGGAACACTTAGGAATTCCAGGGCTGCTGACTAGATTGGAAAATTGGAAAAAAATACCTTGGAAAATGTAATGCAAAATACTGCCAACTGTGGATACAGTTAAGAACTGAGCTGTACTCTAATTTAGGTTCTAATGCTAACATTAATGCTGATGTTAATCTTAAACCTAATCCTTTTCACCTTCAGGCAATAAAATGTCTGGGTCTTCTTTGGTAGGAAAAATACATGCAGTAATATGACTGTCAGATATAGTTGCATATATTCTAATATCCAATCCTTTTTTACTTTTTGTTTCTAAAATGTATGTTCCTGTATTTGTTGCTATTATGACTTTACAAATAATGGTTGTTGTTGTTGTTGTTGTTGTTGTTGTTGTTGTTGTTATTATTATTATTATTATTATTGTTGTTGTTGTTGTTGTTATTGTTATTGTTATTATTATTATTATTATTTGGAAGGGACCTTGGAGGTCTTGAGTCCAACCCCCTGCTCAGGTAGGAAACCCTATACCATTTCAGACAAATGGTTGTTCAGTCTCTTTTTAAAAACTTCCACTGTTGGAGCATTCATAGCTTCTGAAGGCAGGTTGTTCCACTGATTAATTGCTCTAATTGTCAGGAAATTTCTCCTTAGTTCTAAGTTGCTTCTCTCTTTGGTTAGTTTCCATCCATTGATTCTTTTCCTGCGTTCACGTGCTTGACTCCCTTTTTCTTTGTGGCAGCCCCTGAGATATTGGAACACTGCTATCATATCACCCCTAGTCCTTCTCTTCACTGAACTAAAGGTAAAGGTAAAGGTTCCCACGCACATGCGTGCTAGTCGTTTCCGACTCTAGGGGCCGGTGTTCATCTCCGTTTCAAAGCCGAAAAGCCAGCGCTTGTCCGAGGACGTTTCCATGGTCATGTGGCCGGCATGACTAGACACCAAAGGTGCACGGAACGCTGTTACCTTCCCACCGTAGTGGTCCCTATTTTTCTACTTGCATTTTTACGTGCTTTCGAACTGCTAGGTTGGCAGAAGCTGGGACGAGTAACAGGTGCTCAGTCTGCTACATGGCACTCGAGATTCGACCTGCCAAACTGCCAACCTTCCGATCGACAAGCTCAGCGTCCTAACCCACTGAGTCACCGTGTCCCTATTAGACATACCCAATTCCAGCAACCGTTCCTTACATGTTTTAGCCTCCAGTCCCCTAATCATCTTTGTTGCTTTTCTCTGTACTCTTTTTAGAGTCTCAATATCTTTTTTACATCGTGGTGATCAAAACTGGATGCAGTATTCCAAGTGTGGCCTTACCAAGGCATTGTCAAGTAGTATTAACACTTCATGTGATCTTGATTCCATCCCTCTGTTAATGCAGCCTAGCACTGTGTTGGCTTTTTTGGCAGCTGCAGCACACTGCTGGCTCATATTTAAGTGATTGTCCACTGGGACTCTGAGAACACTTTCACAGTTACTACTGTTGAGCAAGGTACCACCTATACTATACCTGTGCATTTGGTTTTTCTTGTCTAAATTTAGAACCTGACTTTTTTTACCACCACTGAATTTCACTTTTTTTAGATAGCACCCAATGTTCAAGTCTGCAAAGATCCTTCTGTATGTTGGCTATTCCTCCAGCATGGTGTCGTCTGCAAATTTGATGAGTTACCCTTCCATCCCCTCATCCAAATCATTGATAGATCGTTGATTTGTTACTTTGTCTGTTTAGGGTTCATTCATTTCAACAGACCTTGCACTGAAATCATATTTGGAGAATTAATAAACTACTTGAAAGAGTGAACCATGTTTACATGCTCTTTACCATATAAAATGTAATTCTGTTAGCATACATTATCATTCTAAATCTAACAAATAAAATACATACATTTGTATCCAAGCTAGAAATTGAACATGAATATGAATACATCTTTCTCTTAGTAGCATTCAATATTTACATGATAGTTTTGTTTTGTTTTTTTTAAAAGAGGACTATTACGTCCTGTTGACATTCCTACATAATTTAAAAGCTGGAGGAAATGTTTCTTCCCAAATGTTAACAAAGCAAAAGGGAGGTGGGAGACAGTGAAACACAAAGAACAACTCTTGCAAATAATTTTAGAGGTTTTAAACGTTAGACACTAATTATGCAGAAAAGGCAAACTCTGGCAGTGGCGATAATTATAAGATGCAAGCAGTTTAAAATGCTGAATCCTGAAGGATATAGTTTTGTGATACAGCATAATTATACTTCTTCCTTCATATGAAAATGTAGTATTCATTTCCCAGAGCAGTCAGCCAAATATAAATATCTGTACAAGATTTAATGCAGCATAGAGAGAACTACGCAGATGTATATCTGTAAGACCTAGGATCAGTTGCAAAATTACTCCCACCTCTTCCAAATTCTGTGAAGAAAATTAAGGATATAAGTTAAGAACATATGGGTTTAAATAAATGAATCATAAAATTGTGCAAAATATTATGCAATTTCATAAGAGCTTCAAGGATCAGCGAAATGTCTCAGAAGCGAGCAAACTAAGCAAGAAGACCATAGGCCTACTGCAAGGTACTGTAGTCTGAATTTAGAATTGCATGTTATGGCTATCTGAGAATTCAGTAAAAAACAAAAAAACACCATCTTCTTTTAATTTTTATTTTTTCTAACTGGATGGGAGGTTCAAAGGATGGTCTATAAATAAGCTTCACAATTTCATTTTGCTCAGATATTTATACTTGAATACATATAATTTGTGTATTTTCAAACTTCTCCAGAGGATTAAAGTAAGAATCTCAGATGTTAATTAAACTTGAATAATTGAGGACTAAAGCTTTCTAGAAAAGCCACCTACCTTGCTAATAAAGTATTGAACTGGGGTTTTTTTACATAGAATATTCATTAGAATGTATCTTCAATATTTTCATTCTGTCCATCTATGGTGGCAAGGGCCCCATGAGAAAGAGCTCTGCAAAGAATGTGAGACTGTACCAGTCATATTTTATTCTTTTAAATATATTTATTTGTTAGGATTTTAATGTTTTAATCCTGGAAGCCACCCAGAGTCCTTCATTATGAGATGGGTGGCAAATAAAATAATTAAATCAAATCAAATATTGATAGGACTATAGGTGGCAATGCTTTAGGATTTAGGTATTTTAAAGTATTGGGTTTTTAACAATCATGACACTATTTTATTTATTATAAAACATTTATTATATTTTTCCCATCTGAGAATGGCAGGACATTATGAAACATTATGAAAATAGGCTCATTGAGCTATAATAAAGGGAATGGAGTCATATCTCATCCTAGGGATGCAGGATGGCTATTCCTGGTCTAATTGTATCATTTTTTCACACTTTTGAGTATCGTAATAAAATATTGTATATTTTACATCATCTTGTTTTACCAAAGAGTACATTAAAATATGCCTTACTTCATTCTGTGACAGTTGCCTTGCACAACTATGAACTTATTATGAGTGAACATATACAAGAAGAATATTATAAGAATATTATTATTCCCTTCCTGAATCAGCAGTGGCCAAAACAAAGTCTGAAATAAGACCTTGTTACAAAGAAAGATCATTTCAGATTTCTAGCTGGTTCATATTTATCTGGAGATAAGTCCCACTGAATAAACATAGATAGACTATCCATTAATCATGTGTAGAATTATGTATAACAGCCCATGATGGTGAAAACAGGAAAAGGAATGGAATAATCTAATGAACTAGATTTTCCAAAACTGGTATCTACCAGAAGTGTTGACACTACAACTTTTAGAATGCCAAGATAGTGTGATCAATGCAACCTAATTAGACAGCAATTTGGCAATGAAGAGAATAAAAACATTTAGATTGATCACTGTGTCTTAGATATTATTATGTAGAAAAGGCTGTGCATAAGCAGAACACAAACAGCTTGGGTGCTGCTATTTTTTAAGGTTTAGGATTAAAAACAAGCAGAACTTTTACTATTTTCTGTTTGTGATTCAGAAAGAGTATATGTATTATTAGTCTGTTCTAAATTTCTGAAAGAAATTATTTCCCTAATGCCAGTGGTTAAACACTAAGATTTTCAATTAACTGTCTTTAAAGATCCTAAAAATCCTAAAATGATTACTAGAGTGAATGATCTGATAAATTCATATGCATGATTTCAACTTCAAGATGTCCCCATTTTTTAAGTTCTTCTTGAAAACTATCATATCAATATTTTCAAGAGGAATTGGAATAGAATTTTCTTTTGATTATTTTTAATTTTGGTCCTAAAACTATATTTTATGTAAGTAAGTATATATACATTTGTATTTGTACATAGATTTCTTTCTATGCCATTAAATACTCAGTGCTGACAAATGTATAGTACAAAATATAAACATATAAGACAAAGATTACAATTCAAAGCTAAAAAGCAAACAATTTTAAAAAGAGGCCTGGAAAAAGACATGTGTTTTGTTGTTCTTTGAAAGAAAGTGGGGCCAAACACAACTCCTGAAGGAGTGCATTTCATTATTTATAACTATTTAGATAAACACCATCTCTCACCTGCTTGATAAATTAGACTTTGAAAGCAGAAGCTTCATCAGATGGTCCTCACTTACAAATCTTAAGACAGAAAGTTAGACGTAGTATTTAAGGTGCTGTAGTTGAAATGGTAGGTTCTAAGCCTCCTTTAAGCTTAGAAGTTGGCTGGGTGATTTTGGTCAATTACTTCCTCTCTCAGTCCAATCTAGATCACAGAATAGAAAATAGAAGGCAGGAGTATTGTGTACAACTGTTTTAAGTTATAAAATAAAATATTTATTTATTTATTTATTTTATTACATTTATATACCGCCCTTTCCCGAAGGACTCAGGGCGGTTTACAGGGTAATTAAAAAACAGATATAAAAGTTAAAAACAGATTAAAAAAATTATATTAATCCCTGCATTAATAAAAAACCCCAATTAAAATTAAGATTAAAATTAAGTTAAAATTAAAAATTCTCAGCCTGAGCCAGAGAGCTCGAAGAGCCAGGTCTTCAGGTCCCGATGTAATGAATGGAGGTCAGGGGCAGTCCTCAACTCCACCGGCAGCTGGTTCCAAAGGGCAGGCGCACCCACAGAGAAGGCCCTATCCCTGGGTGTCATCCGCCGGCAATCTCTCACCGGCGGCACCCTGAGAAGACCCTCCCTGTGGGAGCGCACTGGACGAAGGGAGCTTGATGCCGGCAGCAGGTGTTCCCTCAGATATCCCGGACCCAAGCCATTTAGGGCTTTATAGGTCAATATCCAAAGCGATTGATGACACTACAAAATCATAAAGACTACTGTAATAATTTATCAAAGTTCTGGGACTACAATATTTGTCCCAACTAAATTTCACATTACCACAAGCATTAAACAATTATCCACCATTTTTATGTGATCTCAAAGAATGCTAATTTTTGGTCCAATATAATACATGCAATTATGAGTGAGCATTCATGTATACTGGACACACAAATGTCATGCATGTATGTACAGCTGAGTGAAAGATAATGTTATAAATATAATTCACTTATAAGTGGGAATGGCACAAAGTTCACATTTAACCATAATAATATTTATTGAATTTACTGATACTACATTTTGATATTTCTTTTTTGCCCACTCCTAACATCAAGTAAAATAAAGCTGTAAGGAAAAAATAGCTGAAGGAAATTTTTTAAGAGAAATAAGGAAAACATTAATTGAAGATTGGTTGCTTTTGGTGTGATTGCTTTATTTTGGCTAGGAATCCAGAATCCCAACTGAACAAAGTACATCCAAACAGGGTGTTCCTGGCAATCTGCCATTTTTATCTAAATACATCTATTTTGAGACTGGAAAAGCCATTGTTCTGATGCTATAATCAGCAGTTCAGTTAAAACAATGCACCTCACAAGCAGGATAGAAAACAGGCAAATACTAATTACTGTCATTTTAAGTTTCACAGTGAGTGGTAACATTTTCTTTTCTGATTTTCCTGGACACTGGCATTTAGGGAAAAAATGTTATTTTGTTAACATCATGAACCTTCTTACCCACTTTCCATTTTGAATTTGGCATTACACATACATTCTCTTTTTCTGAAATGTGATGAAGAACTAAACAGCAAATCTGTTGAATTCTGCATCCATTGTAAAGTCAATTTGCCTACAGGGGAAATAGGTCGACAGACGATGCCATAGCTACTGCTTTACACTCTGTAGCAAGTCATCTCGAGAAGCCTGGAAGTTACGTCAGGATGCTTTTTGTTGACTACAGCTTGGCTTTCAACACCATTTTGCCGAGCATTCTCATCGAGAAGCTGACTGACTTGAAATTCTCCCCCGCCATCTGCGATTGGATTCAAGACTTTCTTAGGGATCGGTTACAAACAGTGAGGGTCGGCTCTGCTTTGTCCACCCCCCTGAAGCTTTGCACCGGCATGCCACAGGGCTGTGTGCTTAGCCCCTACCTGTACTCTTTATACACTTATGATTGTGTATCATCTGACCCATCCACTGCAATAATCAAGTTCGCAGATGATACAACTGTGGTGGGTCTTATTATGGATGAGACAGCATATAGGGCGGAGGTACAAAAACTATCCATATGGTGTAGTAACAACAACTTGCACCTAAACATCAGCAAGATGAAAGAGATGGTGTTAGACTTCCGGAGAAAAAAGGAGGAACCTGCCCCACTTTACATCGGAGAGAACTGTGTAGACAGAGTTTCCTCCCTTAAATTTCTGGGAGTCTACCTCTGTGAAGATCTGACCTGGAAAGTTAATACAACTCAGGTGGCTAGAAAGGCCCAACAGAGGCTTCACTTTCTTAGGGTCTTGCAGAAGAACAGGGTAGAACAACAGCTAATGACCCTCTTTTACCGGTCTACTATAGAGAGCGTCCTCTCGTATGGTATTGTGGTTTGGTATGCTGGTCTGACAGCCGCGGACAGGAAAGTATTACAGAGGGTAGTGAGCACAGCACAAGACATTGTGGGCTGTTCCCTGACACCACTGGATGACATCGCCAGGGCTCGTTGCCTTGGAAGAGTGAGAAAGATTCTCAGGGATGACTCACACCCTGGACAGTATCTCTTTACTCTCCTACCATCCGGTAGGAGATATAGGAACATAGCCAGCCGTACCACCAGGCTGAAAAATAGCTTTTATCTGTGGGCTGTTAAGCTTTTAAATGGGACATAATCTTATGCAGAATTGACTTGGGAGGCCGGTGTGTGGTGTAGTTGGTTCACATGGTGTGGTAAGATGGAGGGTTTGTTGTCACTGTGTGTTGGGGGAAGAGAGCACAGGGGGAAGCTCAGCTAATCTCAATGTACACATGTTGTACTTTGATAATAAAGGTTTATTATTATTATTATTAAAAGTGCTCTGACTCATGATAGAGAAGACAAAGAATGCTAGGATATCACCATCTGACAAAATTACACCTAGCACTTGAGAGTAATGGGGGAGAAAATGTGGCTTACAGTAAAAGTCCTGCTTTGTCACTATGTCTTTTATGCAACTAAGATTATGTGGGAAATTTATAAGACTGTGGATACCAGCTTGGCTCCATGGTATCCATAGGCTGCAAGCATTTTTAGAATTGGGTCCTGGAGGCATAGAAAGCAGCTGCAAGGTGAGTGATGGGAACTTCATCTACCAAACAGACATTTGGTGAATAGGCAATCTTCCTCTATGGCAGGGGTGTCTAACTGCCGGCCCACGGGGTGGTTGCATCATGCAGGGGCCGCACCCAGCCCAGCTCCGGCAATGCGAAAAAAGTCACGATACCTGGCGACACATCATGTGATGTGGTGAGTTTGATACCCGTGGTCCATGGCAACAACTCCTTGCAATTACAAATAAATCCACCAGTCCACAAATGACTGATCAGCTCTGGATACCAAAGGGTCAGCATGGAATTTAAAAATAGGAAAGGAAGGAAGATGTGACAGTAAGGAGGAGAAAGAAGTGTGTGCCTGCTTTAGTGTGTTCCACAATTAATTATGTAAGCAAATTCAGATGTCAATGGACTCAGTTTAGCCCTAAATTGAGAAAAAAATAACTTTCTTCAGGACCCAAATATTTTATTTTTCACAGGCCATAATACTACAATGTTTATAGCTTAACTATATAGAAATATTTTTGTTGGCTGTATCATTAAAATGATGAATGTGTAAAATAAATAAATCCAATGCACGTGCTTTTCTAAGAGTTTAATGAAATGTTAATGTAATAGTTATAAATACATGGGATTATATATCACATAGCTCAGATAATAGTTTCCAAATGCTACACACTGTCACATAAGCTTTGATGAAGCACCTTAATAATGAGACTGCCTGACTATTACATTACAAAGCCCCCTTTATACCTTATGTCCTTTCTTTTTTTTCCCTACCTACCAATGCAAACAGATGCATTTTACAAATTCAAAATACAAATTCAATGCATTTGGGACCCACTGCCACATGGGTATTATCAAATTAAAAGAAAATTCAGCATATCTTAATGAGTTAAATGTACATAATAGTTTTAGCGTGCCATTTAATATGCTGTGAGCCTTGGTGGTGCAGTGGGTAGAATGCAGTACTGCAGACTGCTTCTGCTGACTGATGGTTGCCAGTAGTTTGACAGTTCAATTCGCACTGGCTCAAGGTTGACTCAGCCGTTCATCCTTCCAAGGATGAGAACCCAGATTGTTGGGGGCAAAATGCTGACTCTGAAAACTGCTTGGAGAGGGCTGTAAAGCACTGTGAAGTGGTATATAAGTCCAAGTGCTATTTCTATTTATCAGGTATTCATCTCAAGAAGTATCTACTTGAGCAAAGGCTATGTTGACCTTGGTTGCATTATGCTATCAAAAAGCCAGTGAACGAAAGCCTCATTTTTTAGGTTATTTGTTTTATTTCCATGTTTAAACTTCAACTCAAATGCAAATCCACAGGCAGGTAGAATAGAAGAAGGTGGTGGAACAGGAACAGATAATCTTTAGTGGTCAAAAGCTTTTCTCAAAATGTTGATAATAGGGAGAAGGTCATTGCAAGCAGACAATGACCACAAAGCAGAAAGGGCCATCTTACATGTCAGCTGTGCCAATTTCCCCATTATTCCTTGTTTTACAGGGAGATGTTTATCTTGGTTCTTTTTTGCTTTTTACATTATGTCTAATTATTTTTGGGTGCTTCCTACCCAAAGATAGTGAAACTGTTGTCATTTTCAACAGAGGCAGGAGGGGTCCTTCATTGCAAAAAGATGGCTTAGGGCCAGATCGTGTCCTAAGCCTGCAAGTTTCATACTCTGATAAGTGAATCATATATGTTAAATAGCAGGTTCTTTGGCGCAGGAATGAAGACATGTAACTGAGAACAGGGTAACTCATAGTTTATTTCGTGCAGAAACTGTATTGGGGAAATGGCTACAACTAGCCGCAATATATAGACTAGCGCCTAGGCGGCAGCCAATACGTTTGAATCAACCATTGCCACCTGGAGATAGCCAATTGCAGCACAGGAGACTTGTAGTCTGGGTTGCTGGAGAGCCGTTAGCTGCTTCAGCAACCCACGTGGTATTTTTTTTTAAAAATCGCATTTATATCCCACCCTTCTCCGAAGACTCAGGGTGGCTTACAATCTAAGCACAAATCAAATGTGCTTAGCAATAGCCTTCATTCTATATATATGCCTGCTTATTAGGGCTTTCGCCCCCCCCCCCAAGCGGCATTATTACAAAGTCTGCTTATTGCCCCCAACAATCTGGGTCCTTATTTTACCTACCTCGGAAGGATGGAAGGCTGAGTCAACCTTGAGCCTGGTGGGATGCGAATCTGCACTAATTGCAGGCAGCTGGTGTTACTTAAGGAGGCATTAGCCCACTGCTCCACCAAGGTATTCCTCAAGAGCCCAGTATATAACTCCCCTCCCCTCTTAGAACAGACCATAATAACACCAATTAGTCTCAACAATTGTCAAGACTCATTATCCAAACACACTAAAATAAAAGTATAACAATAATAAAAAATTAAAAACAATAATGTAGGTTACAATGTTATTAAACAACGTCTGAATGAATAGGCTTCAAAGATTGCACTTTTAGACAGTTACATCATAGCACTAGTTTCTGTAGTACAGTGGCAAACAGGAATTACAACAATATATAGCTGTTTATTTTACAACATAATCTGCAGGATATGAAGGAGGCTTGTGTGCCCTAGAAGAATGTCTCAAAGTTCCCATCACTTTGTGGTCTATCAGCTTACCCAGTGGGCTGGGTAGACTTGTGTCCCTTTGTGCTCCTGAGTCAAGGGAATTCGATGCACTCTGGCTGGCCTCTCCAGGTTGGACCACCCCAGAGTCAGACTGGCAGAGTAGGCACAGCGGTTGCTGAAGTTTGGTTGGCTTGCTCCTTCAGGGGATCCATGTTGCATTCCAGGGCTCCCCAGTTCTCCCTCCAGTTCCACCTCAGTTAAGAAGGAAAAGTCCTGATAGTCCATGTGAGGACTGGCTTGGCTGCACATTTGAGGACCTTGGGAGGGACTTATGATGCAGTCCTCACTTAGTGGCCGTTCTGGAAACCGTTTCCTGAGCTGATCAATGTGTCGTCTGACAATTCATAAGATAGGGGTTCGGATGCCTTGGTAATTGGACCAGGAACCCACAGATTCCCATGACCATAGATCCTGGCCTAAACCCAATCGCCCATGTGCAGCCCCCTCGGGGGTTTTGGTCGAGAGGCTTCTGCCACTCTATCTGGATGCAACCTGTCCAGTTTAGTGATCAAACACCTCCCTCAACATTCTGCAGGACTTTTGCCTGTAGCAGTGTAGGGTGTAGAATGCTGGCAGAGTAAAAAATCTGCCAATCTGTGATGCCAGTCACCTGTGACAATGCGCTTGAGTGATTCCTTCATTGTCCTCACCATGCGTTCAGCTTGACCATTAGAAGATGGATGAAAAGGCACAGACGTTGCATGTTTGATGAGATTAGCTCTAAGGAAGGCCTGAAATTCAGCAGCAGTGAATTGGGCCCCATTGTCTGAAACTAAGACATCTGGCAACCCATGTGTTGCAAAGAGTTTCCTCAGCACCTGGATGGTCCTAGCAGTAGTCATGTTAGGAACTGGAGTTACTTCCAGCCATTTGGAGTGGCTATCCACTACTATAAGGAAGACCTGTCCCTGAAAGGGCCCAGCGTAGTCTATGTGAATCCTAGACCAGGGAGTGTGCGTTTTCTCCCACCTGTGAACTGGAGCCTGTGGCATTTCAGGCCTAGGTTGCTGGCATGTATAACAACTATGGACTTGAGCTTCAATGTCCTTATCAAGGCCAGGCCACCAGAGGTAGCTTCTAGCTAATACTTTCATTCTGACAATGTCTGGATGGCCTTCATGTAATGATTGTAAAACCCTGTCTCTTAGGGAAATGGGAATTATGACTCTGTTTCCGCATAAAATGCACCCTTTATGGGCAGATAACTCATGCCTCCTGACAAAATAGCTCTGAAATTCTGAGCCTGGACTTTTATCCAACCAGCCTGTGTATACCCATGACAACACTCTACTAAGTATTTTATCTGTGGCAGTTTCAGCAACAATATCCCCTGCATGGAGGGGAAATTCAGGTATGTCCAGCTGGAGCCGGATCTGGATCCATTAGTGGCAGTGGTAGTCTGCTGAGGCCATCAGCATGGCCGATTTCCTTGCCCGATTTGTGAATTAATTTTATATTGTATGCAGATAGGAAAATAGACCATCTCAGCATTCTTGGAGATAGTATGTAGGGGGTTTGTTTGTCTGTTGTAAAAAGTCCCAGCAGAGGTTTGTGGTCAGTGTAGACTGTAAAATAAATAGCCATATAAATAGTCGTGGATTTTTTTTTATTCCAGCAACGATGGCTAGGGCCTCTTTGTCAATCTGAGCATAGTTGCGCTCAGCAATGTCCTTGAGTAAAATGCTATAGGAACCTGTTTCCCATTTTTTTCTATGTGACTTAAAACTGCCCCCAACCCATAGGGAGATGCATCACATGCAAGACATGCAGGTTTAGACTCTTTATAGTGAGTTACGGTGGACTTTTCTGACAATAGTGCTTTTAAGTTCTGGAATCTTTTTTCATGTAAGTTAGTCCATTTCCACGGAGCTTTCTTATCTAGAGGCCTGTGGAGGGGCTCTGCTATTGTGGCCTTATAAGGTAGAAATGTGTGATAGACGTTTAGGAGGCCCAAGAATGCTTGTAGCTCTCCTTTTGATTTGGGCCTAGGAGCTATTTTAATGGCCTTCACTTTAAAATCAGCAGGGTGAACGCATCAATTCGGAAACCCAGGAATTCTGTTGAAGAAACCCCAATACTACACTTGTTCTTTTTCAATTTGAGGCCTGCTTCACGAAGCCTCTGCAAGACAGCCCTGAGCCTACTGGCCAACACTTCTAGGGATTCCCCTGCAATAAGAACATCATCAAAATAAGGGCAGATGCCCTGAATACCTTTGAGTGTACACTCCATGATTCTCTGAAATATACCCAGTGTAACACTGACTCCAAACTGTAAGTGTTTAACTTTGAAAGCCCCCCTGTGAGTCATGATCGTTTGAGCCATGGATGTGGCCTCATCAACTGGCAATTGCTGATAGGCCTGTACTAAATCAAATTTAGCAAAAATAGTACCCCCTTGCAAGGAGGCTAAAATATGGTTGACCACTGGGACCGGGTAAGCGTGTTGCTTGAGGACTTTACTTAGAGTGCATTTATAGTCAGCACAAATGCAAATTTCCCCGTTGGTTTTAAGTGGAGTGACTATAGGAGTTTCCCACTCCCCACCATCAACAGGCTGTAACATGCCCTGTTCTACAAACTTATCAATTTCAGAATCAATTTTGTGTTTTAAGGCAAAGGGGACCCTACGAGGCTTAACCCTGATTGGAACTATGTTGGGATCTAGCTTAAATGAGATAGGGGGATCTGTGTATGTTCCTAGGGTTGAATCAAAAACATCCGCATATTCCTCGCATACTGACGTGAGGTCTGTAGTTTGTGTCTGGTTTATGCCAGTAACCTGAATACCTAAGATATCAAACCAATCGAGTCCAATGAGACTCGTTCTCTGGCCCCCTACTACTATTACATCCAGACATCCCAAAAACCTTTTAAACTTTACCAACAAAATTGCTTCTCTCTTAATTTTAATGTGAGCATTTTGAAAGTGTTAGGATTATATCTGAGGGTCTTAGTTTGGGCCAATTGTTACTGCGCCTACACACAAAGTTAAAAGTGTCTTGAGAAATAATTGAGACTGCAGAGCCAGAGTCCAATTCCATCTTACATGGAACTCCTTGTAGCTCTACCATGAGCTTACGTTTGGGTTTGAGGGGGCATCAAGCCCTGGTGCAGCATACACTTCTATGGCTTCTGAAGAACCCCACACTAACTGGATCCTGGGTCCCAGTACCACTTCTAGTTGGCTCTTCCGACTGGTGTTTGGGTGGCCGGTCTCTCTGGCAGGCTCTGCAAACTACTGTGATGTGGCCTGTCCTTCCGCAAGCTCTGCATGTGGCTGATCGAAATCTGCAATTGGCACAAAAATGGTTGCCGCCCCACATTGTGCATTGTGTTGCTTTTGGAGTTGGTTGATTTCAGGTTCTTCTTCCTCGGAAGATTCTTCGGTGCATTTGGCGTCCTCAAGGTGGACCATTTCTTCAAACTTTGTCGATTTGGTGGGCTGTACTGTTTGAACTCGCCCCCGGCGGCTTCGTCAGCCATCACTTCATCTTGTGCTTCAGAAAATGTTAAGTTTGGCTTAGCAAAGAGTCTCTGCTGAAGTGTTCTGTCCCATAGGCTGCAGATGAGCCAGTCTCGTAGTCGTTCTTCTAAATTTGAAAATTTGCGGCCTTCCTTAGGCCCGCAATGAATTCCAAAGCTGATTCACCGGATAGCTGCACTCTTTGGTTGAACTTGAACCACCAAGCAATTTCAGACATCTTGGGCTGGAAATGCCCGGTTAGCTTCTTTTTGAGATCTGCGTAGGAGACCACTTCAATCAGTGTTGGTGCAAAAAAGTTCTCGGCCAAATCAAAGGTTGCTGGGCCGCACATGCAGAATAGCGTTGTGGCCTTCAGTCCTTCTTCTGTGATCTGATTGGCCCTGAGGTAGTTTTCTACTTGTGATAAATATGATGGCCATTCCTCCGGGTGTTTCACATCAAATTCTCGCAGTTTTCCGACTTTCAGAATTCTTTCTTGTTGCTTCCTGCATTCTTCTGAATCCTGCTTCCAGGCTCAGGGAATGAGTCCACTGAGCACGAGGTCGCTAGCATAGCTTGCTAGCCAACCTTGAGAGAGGGGGGGGGAAATGCCTTTTCCCTCTGGTGTGCGCTGCCTTTCCCTCGTAGACTTAAACTCTTTATTCAGTGAAGCAGGATCCCACCCTCATCACCACTGTTAAATAGCAGGTTCTTTGGTGCAGGAATGAAGACATGTAACTGAGTACAGGGTAACTCATAGTTTATTTCATGCAGAAACTGTATTGGGGAAATGGCTGCAACTAGCCGCAATATATAGTCTAGCCCCTAGGTGGCAGCCAATACGTTTGAATCAACCATTGCCTCCTGGAGATAGCCAATTACAGCACAGGAGACTTGTAGTCTGGGTTGCTGGAGAGCTGTCCAGCAACCCACGTGGTATTCCTCAAGAGCCCAGTACATAACAGTATACAACATTACCTGTATTTTTAGCTCATTTAGCCCTGAAATACAGTCCAACTGACCTTAGACGTGGACCCATCTCTTCCTTTGCACCTAAAGGCTGCCACTTAATTCACAGTTTGTGTCCCACATATAAATATGCCTGCCCCCTGGGGCTAAGAAAAGATAGACCCACCAAGAGATCATTGTCTTTTCATTGAAATGGCGAAACTTATTATAAAAAAAAGGAGGCTTCAGGCCATGAAGAAATACAGATGAGATACCATGTTAATGCCCTTGTTAAGATCAACCCCAACAAATGTCAAAGGATGTCTGTTCCTTGCAGGAAGCCAAATGTTTGGTGCAAATGCTTACAAAAGAAAAGTCTTGAAAAGAACTAGGCTCCTAACAGTGCAAGATCTTGTTTCACATAGAAGTTAGAAAGCTTAGAGCTTCATATATTTAACCTTTCTGGCTGCTGAATTTATAATAATAATAATAATAATAAAGTTGGAAGGGACCTTGGAGGTCAT
>JAKJMR010000118.1:4665765-4721677 GCA_024449315.1 Daboia siamensis | reverse complement strand
CTCCCCTTAGCCAGGTGGGTTAGTAAGTCCTTTAGGAGGGGGAGGAGGTATTTATTTTCTACACTCACCACATTCAGACCTTTATAGTCAACACATAAATGAATAGACACATCTTTTTTTTTTCTTTAAACAACACAGGGGCTCCCATCACAGACTTGGCTCGTTCAATGAATCTCCTCACTAGGTTTTATCCACGTATTGCTGCATCTCCTCCATTTTGAGGGGGAACATAGTGTACATTCTCGGTTGTGGGAGTTTGGCTCCTGGCAACAGTTCAATAGAACAATCATTGGGTTGGTGAAGAGGCAGGACATCATATTCTTTCTGATTTAATGCCTCTGCTAGGTCCCCGTACTCACTGGGGATGAGTGGTTCACCTGGTGGCAGTGAGGCAGCCATGTGTGCTCGCTCTTTTGGTGGCCTAAAGTGTCCTTCAATGTCAGTTGAATCAGTGGGAGGTTTAGGCCCATAGGTAGTCTCACAGTTCTCATTCCTTTCTCCCACCAGATAAATGGCTTCCATTTGTCCAACCAGGCTAATCCTAGAATCACCATCTCAGTCATTTTGGGAGCCACCAGGAAGCAAATAAACTCCCAGTGCTCACCTATTTCTAGGTGTAGGGGTTCAGTTAATTGTGTGACTAAAATCCCTTCCATCAGGGAGCCATTGGCTTGCTCAAATCTTATGGTCATGGAGAGTAGTTTTGCTCAGATTCCCATTTTCATGGCAAATGGCAGGTTAATGATGCATCAGGAGCATCCAGAATTGACTAGCACTTTTAAGTCTACTTGTGCCCCCGACTTAGGGATTATAAATTTGGCAGGCAGTGAGTGTATTATATGTAAGACCGTAATGTTAATAGTTAAACAGTTGTAGTATTCGTGAGATAAACACCATGACAGCCGAACATGCGGGAGTTTTGACAGCTGTCAAAACCTCCCAGTGAAGGCGCAGGCGCAGCCAGTTGACAGCTCTCCGCTGTCAACACAAGCATGGAACCACGCACGCGCCCAGCCACACGGACAAAGGAGCTGTCAAACACAGCCCACAGCAGATTGGCTCCGGAATCGCAGCGGGAGAAGAACGGCCGCTGATTGGACTAGCCGGCCAGCTGCCGGCTATAAAAGTACGAAGCACTAACACCTGTTGTCCGATTCTAAATAAACCAGTTGATGTTAAGCCTGCTGTCTCTGAGTGTGGTCTGTCAGCTACTTCACTGGCAATGAAGGTGGGATCCGCTTTGCCGAGCTGAAGTCACGGGCAGGGAAGAGAGTTCCCGGCCATCCGAGTGAGTCACGGCTGAGTCACTTGGAAGTTCTAACTTCCACAGAGGAGTGGATCATCGGACCTAAACAGCATGGCCAACTTTGGACGCATCAGAGAATTTGACACCCGCCACCCAGAGCGTTGGGAGTCACATCTGGGGCAGGTCGAGGGATTCCTTTTGGTCAGTAAAATTACTGACGACCGAGCGAAAGCAGCAGCCCTCCTGTACATAAGCGGGCCTCCAGTCTACGCCGCCGCCGTAGGGCTGTTCAGCCCGACACCGATCGCAGAGGTGCCCTACGCCGAGCTCACTGACAGGCTCAATAAACATTTTATGCCAGCCCGCTCAGAGCTATATTGGAAAGTGCAGTTCGCTCATTGACGCCAGCGGACGGATGAATCGGCGAACGACTTCATCGCAGGAGTCCGGCACGCCGCGCGGAGTTGCAGATTCCCGGACTTAGAAGACCGGATCTGGGACCAAATCGTCATAGGGCTGAGGGACAAACGTCTCCAAAAAAAGATCATCGCCAAGCCAGACATGAACCTAGCGGAGGTCTCCCGGGAGGTATTGGCGTACGAAGACAGCCATCGGAAAGACCCCGCGCACCCAACCAACGAACACCACGGAAGCGTACATCAGAACAACTTTCAGTGACGATGATGGAACTATAGACCTAACCGATGTAGATGCCATCCAACGCCGGATGGAGAGTCTACAAACCCGCCGAAGCGACCTCAACGACAAACAAAAAACACGGAGCCACATTCCCCCCTGAAGCTACAACAGGGATCTGCGAGCCACCTGTGCCAGCTGCAGGGGCAACCATGCCCGAGCCAGCTGCCGTTTCCGCAATGCAAAGTGCCACAACTGCGGAAAAACCAGGCACATCAAAACAGTTTGCCGGAGCCGACCCCGCGACAACCTGCACGAAGTGAAGGCCACCCCTCCAGGTACGAAATCTAACCGAGCCTATAGGAAAAAAACCCTGGGAAGTTTAGTGGAGGCAGTAGACAGGGTCCACCTTCTAAGCCCCAAAGTAAAAATTAAAGCCAAACTTCAAGGGGTCACCTGTGACATGGAGGTCAACTCCGGGTCAGCAGTGTCTCTAATCTCCCTAAGAACTTACAAAGAAATTTGCCAGCGCAACAACAAGGAAATTCCCTTAGAGCCCCCCCATGTACAATTGGCAGACTATCAAAAAAAAACCTATCCTACTTAAGGGGAAATTTAAAAAATTTCAAGGACCCCTAGATGTGTTAGTGACACAGGGAGAATGCACCAACCTAATAGGGCTTAACTGGTTTAGCCCCTTAGGCATTACAATCACGGGAGTCAACGCGGTACAAGCCTCAAGCCTCGAAGCTGTCTGCAAACAATATGCAGACGTCTTCGACGGCTCTCTGGGGCAGTATACAGGACCACCCATCTCATTAAGTTTAAACCCAACCATACAACCTATCAGGATTAGGGCCAGGAGGGTTCCATTCGTCCTCAAAAAGAAAATTGAGGACAAACTGGAACGCCTCGTAGAGCTGGGGGTACTAGAACCTACCGAAGGGGAAGCTGGGAAACCCCTATAGTGACCCCTATCAAACCTAATGGCCAAATCCAGCTCTGCACCGACTACAAAGCCACCCTGAACTTAGTCCTGAGTGCCCACACTTACCCGGTTCCAGCAGTGAGAGACATCCTCGCTTCCATCCGCTCAGGCGCCATCTTCGCTAAACTGGATCTCACGCAGGCGTACTTGCAATTGCCTGTAACCAAAGAAACCGCGGATGCACAGACGATCGTCATGCACCGCGGGGCATTCAAAGTCAATAGGCTACAATTTGGCATTTCCGCTGCCCTGGGAATATTCCAAAGCATAATGGAGAAAACACTGAAAGGGATTCCCGGGGTCTGTCCCTACTTCGACGATGTACTCATCGCTGGAGAGACAGAAGCCGACTTAGCTGACAGATTGTCAGCTGTCCTAGACCGGCTCAGAACAGCCGGTCTTAAGTTAAAAAAAGAAAAATGCTCCATTGGAGTTCCTTCCATGGAATTTCTGGGGTACAGGATAGTCGCTCAGGGCATCCACCCCACAAATGAGAAACTCAAAGCTATCAAAACGGCCCCCAGCCTGAAAAATAAGCAAGAACTCCAGGCTTTCTTGGGGTTATTAAACTTTTATCATGCCTTTTTGCCGCACAAGGCAACTATTGTGGAGCCCTTGCATAGGCTATTAGATAAAGGCACGCCGTGGTCCTGCACAAGGACACACGAAAGCAGTTTCCAAACCCTTAAAGACATTATTTGCAATGGCTCCACCGTCACTCTATTTAAAGAGGACGTTCCCGTTTGCATCGCTTGCGATGTCTCCCCATACGGGATAGGAGCCGTCCTAAGCCACCTGGACAAAGACAGGACGCAAAGACCAATAGCTTTCTACTCATGAACGCTATCCAAGGCCGAGACAAACTATGCCCAAATTGATAGGGAGGCTCTAGCTATCGTTGCCGGCGTGAAGAAATTTCACGATTATCTATACGGCAGACCCTTTACCATCTTCACTGACCACAAACCCCTATTAGGCATATTTACGTGGAAAAAAGTAACTCCACAAATACTGTCCTCAAGAATCTTACGGTGGTCTACCTTTCTATCAGCATACTCTTACAAGTTGATACACAAACCTGGGAAGGAATTAGGACACGCAGACGGCCTCAGCAGGCTTCCCTTACAGACGGCAGACCCAGACCCAGCTCCGGCCGGGAACATACTGGCCATCTCAGAACTGCCAGAGTGCCTGCTCTCAGCCAAAGACATAGCAACCAACACTGCTAGGGACAAACTTCTTAGCAGAGTCCTGCACTGGGTCACCGCAGGATGGCCGGCAAAATGCCCCAACCCCGAATTCTGCCCCTTCTTCACAAAACAACAGGAATTAACTTCTCACTTAGGCTGCCTTCTATGGGGAAACAGAGTGGTGATTCCACAGAAAAATACACTTCAGACACTCCATACACTGCACGAGGGGCACCCTGGGGTCCTAAAAATGAAGGCCCTCGCCAGAAGTTACGTGTGGTGGCCGGGGATCGACAGCAACATCGAGGAGCATGTAGGGGGGTGCTACCCTTGCCAATTAACCAGATCAGACCCTCCCCACGCCCCAGACCACAGATGGGAAACCACTAAGAACCCTTGGTCCCGCATCCATCTAGATTTTGCCGGACCCATACGGGGACAAAGTTTTCTGATAATTGTAGACAGTTATTCAAAATGGCTCGAAGTCATCCCCATCAACAAAACCACCACAACCTCCACCATCCAAGCACTCAGAAGGGTTTTTGCAACTCACGGCCTCCCTGATGTCCTTGTTTCCGATAACGGACCACAATTCACTTCTCGTGAATTTCATATGTTCACTTCGAGGAACTCTATTAGGCAGGTCACGTCGGCTCCTTTCCACCCGTTGTCGAATGGCATGGCAGAGGTTATGGTGAGGTCAAAAAAGAAGCATTAAAAAAGTTCATTAAAGGAGACTGGCAGCGTCGCCTCAGCCAGTTCCTCCTTGCCCAGCACTCTACCCCTTGCACAACCACGGGCAAATCCCCGGCAGAACTCAGGTGGGGCAGGAGGCTAATAACCAGACTAGACAGACTACACCCCGACAGAGCGAACTTCGACCCAGAGCAGCCTCCCCAACCTCAAACCTTCAACCCAGGATAAGCCATCTGGGCAAGGAGTTACACAAGCAGTCAAGGGTACAAGGGGTCATACTTCACCAAACCGGGCCCCTGTCATATCTCATAGACGCGGGTCCCGATGGACAAATGTGGCAGCACTGAGACCAACTGAGAGCGCGTAGACCCGAAAATAACTCCCAGTCACTCTTTGGAAACCTTGGCTGGCCACCGCCGACCGACCCCGCACCACATGATCCAGCCCCACCCAATGACACTGGCATGCTACTACAACAGCAGGGGGAAAGGGAGCTGTACAACAGAGCACCCCCACGCCGTTCTAGCCGATCCAGGAGAGCACCCGCCAACCTTCAGGACTACGAGTGGGCAGGAAGCAGTCAACAACATCAGGGGGAGGAACTAATCCAGGGGAAAGGTAAGGGGTGTATTATATGTAAGACCATAACGTTAATAGTTAAACAGTTGTAGTATTCGTGAGGTAAACACCATGACAGCCGAACATGCGGGAGTTTTGACAGCTGTCAAAACCTCCCAGTAAAGGCACAGGCGCAGCCAGTTGACAGCTCTCCGCTGTCAACACAAGCACGGAACCACGCACGCGCCCAGCCACGCGGACGAAGGAGCTGTCAAACACAGCCCACAGCGGATTGGCTCCGGAATCGCGGTGGGAGAAGAACGGCCGCTGATTGGACTAGCCGGCCGGCTGCCGGCTATAAAAGTACGAAGCACTAACACCTGTTGTCTGATTCTAAATAAACCAGTTGATGTTAAGCCTGCTGTCTCTGAGTGGTCTGTCAGCCACTTCAGTGAGAAACATGGGACATGTCCACTCACCATTGGATCATTCTCTCCTTCATCACTGCTGTCAAAAGAGGGTAGAATGGGGGTGGGTCCAGCCTGAGTTCTGGCATCCTCCTGTGTGGGGGATGTGACCTGGGCAACAGGCTCCTGTGTGATCTGGTTGGATTTCTCTCTCATTGGCTGCTGCACAGGTTTCTTCCTCTCTGCTGGTTTGCTCTGTTGTTGGGGGTAGGAGACCAGACAATTTGCTGCTCAATTTCCCTGCTGTCCGCATCAGAAGCACTTGATTGGTGGGCCCACAGGTGGCCTGGTCTTTCATCAGTTGCAGCAGTTGAAGGTTTGCGGGTGGTTGCTGTTTGGGTTGCTCTGGCTTCGGCTCGGCTTCAGTTGGGGGAGGCTTCTTATAGTGGATGAGCTGAACATCTAGTCTTACCACTGTTTGGTACCATTCTTGCAGCTGATCAGGTACTGCTCAATAGATGCAGGCCTGAGAGAGGTGATCGTCAACCCTTCCCTGAAGTGATGGACTAGGGACTGCTCAGGCCATCTCTCCAGAGTAGGCCTGCCAGCTTGTTTTGGATTTGTTCTTGTTGGATTTGTTCTTCTACTTTGAGGACAATGGATGGGTCCTCAAATCTTTCTCTCAGTCCTAGGAAGAAGAGGTGGGGGTCCTCCAATTCGGGGGCTTGCTAATTATATAAATTGTTCAGCCATTCGGATGCCTCTCCCACTAAGCTGGACACAGTCACATCGACCATGGCACCTGGGTCCGGGTAGAGATAGGCCCAGCGGTTCAAATGAGAGTGCACTTGGTTGAGGAAAAAAATCAGTTTCTCTGGGTCCCCATCGAAGGTTGCTCTGAAAGGTAGAGCAATCATTGGCTGTTGCACCCCCATTTGGTTCTGGCCCCACCCTGGCTGCTGCCGTATTCCCAAGGGTTGCACTTTCTGGGGCTGTGGCCATCCTCCCACCAGCTGTTGATCTCCTGGCTTCTGTACCACCCCAAGCTACTGTAAGGTTTCTATTAGCTGCTCAAGCTCAGGGATTGCTGACTTTCCACCTGCGGGGGCTAGCATATTCCCCATTGCTGCAGGGGGCCCAGACTGTTTGATCGATATGCACACCAGTCTGGGGATTGGCTGTCCCAGAGACTGGAGCTTTCTCTCTCTGTGGGGCTGGAGGCCCTGGCAGGGGACTTCAGGGGCTGGAAGGCTTCTCTCAGCAGGAGTTGATTTCTGTTTCTCATCTCTTGCTCTTCAAATCTTTCTACTGACTGACAAGCTGTAGATAGGTATTTCCACTCACCCAAAACCTCAGTGGCAGATGATCTGGTAGCTCTCCACTGGTTTACTTTTGAAGCCTTTGAGGGTGGTAAGGCAGTCTTGAGACATCTGGAGTCTCCACTGGGCTGGGCCCAATCTGACGACCAGATCAGCTCTCCTAGCTGCTTGGGTTTTGCCACCAGCTGGGAGTCCTGCAAAAGCTCTTCCTCAACCCGGCTTGCTGTCTGTCGCTTCCCTCCCCCAGGGGGTAGCAGCTGCTGCTGGGTTGCTGGCTTCAAGCAGTTTCTCTTTCTCCATGATGAAATCTTCTCCCAAATCTTTGTCAGCTTCCCTCAAGTCTAGGGACAGTGACTGGGGTTCAGGATCCCTAGATAGTTTGGAAAATTTGTAGATTTTGGCTTAATGTCATGGTTCCAACAAATGAAGCTCTTCAAAGAACTTCAAGGCATTGTTTATCTTAAAGAATCTTTATTCAAGTAGCATAGCTTCAGCACATACATGGTCGAAGCCAAAATCTGAATTCTCCTCCCCTTAGCACATAGTATCAAACACAATTCCCTCTTCTAATTAGCAGTTATAAATCGCATTCTCCAATTAGTTTGAATTGCAGGTCTTCCCTCCTGTTTTGCAACCCACCATCTCTCATCATCTCCTATTTCAAAAGCCCCTGAGTTCATACACTTTTAAAATATTGTTATGTCTAGCTAACTCCCATCACATTCCTCCTCCTCCCCCAGTATCATGTAATTCTAAGAATAAAGCATAGGAAAGAAAAAGACTGCATCTCCATATGTTGTCAAAGCAAGAACATCCGATGTTAGCAGCGTTGACACATGACATGAATGTAGTAGTAGTAATGTAACCATGAAAAATATTCTCCACTTCTTGAGAGAAACACTAGGATAAATCTAGACAAAATATTATATATTAAATATTAAAAATCTAAAACAGTATATTGCCACCATGGTCAAGGCCATAGTCTTCTTATAGCTTATCCTTATCCCAAATTCAGAACTAGATGAATTAAAACTACATTTCTTGCAGAAAGCACTAACAATTAAGCTAAAATAGTTTGAACATAGAATGGAAAAGCAATAGTCACTGAAGAAGAATTTGATGATTAAAAAGATTAAAGCACAGTTGAAAGCAGATCAAAAGAGGAAAGCTGGTTGAGAACCATCACCGACAACACAAGCTTACAAGAACTCAAAGAAGAAAATACTGACAGAAAATCCTGGCAAACTGTTCCCCATCAGGTTCCACAGAATCAGGAAGCAACTGAAAAGAACAAAAAACTGAGCTGATATTTTGTCAATGCAGGAAAAGATATCTTAAAGTAATCAAACTTTTTACTTACTGTTTCCTTGTTGTTCATTTGGTTTTTTTGGGGGGAGGGATAATATTTCTTTTTTATGGACATAAAGAATTTTTTCCAGTGCCAGGAGGCATCTGAGTCTTTTAAAAATTAAGGGTGCAGTTCTATAGGAAATAGCCAGGCATGTTCAGCCCATTCATTCCGCACACAGCTTTCATCTGGGTAAGACATCAGAACCTGGAAAACAAGTGTGATTTGTTATACCAGTCAGTAAAAATGTTTAGCTATTTTCCTAGAATTCAATATTATGATTTAATCAATATTTTAATGCAAAAATGATATTGACACTGTTACAAATATAGGAACTAAGTCTAATAGCTGACAATTTTATAAATATGAAAGTGAAAACATAAAAAAGTAAACTTATGGTGTACTATTATCATTTTTGTTTCCATTTCTGAACATGTCAGTACAACCTCCCCCCCTCCAAAAAAAATCTGTTCTACTGCTAATCTCAGATCTAATATTTTGGCTCATGGACTAGATAAGAAAAGATTTCTGACACCGCTAGAATATGAGAATGAAAATAGATGTATATTAAAACAGGACTTGTTTGGCAGTCAAATTAAATAACATTTTTGTCTGTATAAAAACAAGTACAAAATCCAGTAAATGTTTCCAGTCTGAACTGTGCTGGGATGGCAGCCAGGGGTTACATTAGTTGATGAAGAAATGCTATACTGTGGAAAAATGTATAGCTGGAAGAGAACAGATATTTATCACCTCCCTCCTCATTACTTTAAAGCCCAAAATAAAAAAAGGTTGCATATTACTTGCCATTGTAAGGATTAAAACTAATGTTTATGAACATAAAATCTCACTAAGAAAACATTGATCAGAATACAGAAGCCCTAACAAGATAATTAGGACCACATAAAGGAAAGCTATCACCCTCAGTACTAAATAAATCTGCCAATCATCCAGAACTAGGCTACCATATACTGGGAAATGCCAAAAGGCAATCAAGCAATAATGAATGAACCTTTATTATCAAAGTACAACATGTGTACAGTGAGATTGGCTGAGCCTCCCTTCGTGCCCCCCCCCACAACTCACAGTGAATAATATGGAATTTCCTTTAATATTCGACCTCTATCAGCATTTTAGATTCTGATACCATTACTTTCACTCTGCATTTAAATGATTCAGCAGAGGAATCTAAAACTCTCCCAAATAACATCAGGGATCAAAAAATGTGAGAGTTTTATTGTTGTGTAGTCAGTTCTTTGCAGGCATTGAGCAAGATGGGAGGTTCAAACAGCAACAGGATGCTCAATGCATCGAACCAATCAAGCCCTTTGAGGCTCATACATTGGCCATCAACCACAATAACATCTAGTGGGCCTGAAAACCCCTTGAATTTCACTGCAAGCATGGCCTTGCCCTTGACCGTCACTCTGGAATTCTGGAAATCGGTAAGTAGAATATTAGATGGTTGTAGCTTGACCCATCTGTTGCTACGGCTGCAAACATGCCAAAAAATTCCAATGGAGATGATGGACACAGCGGAGCCTGTCTCCAGTTCCATCTTACATGGAACTCTTTGAAGTTCTATCTACAGTCACAATTTCTGTTTAAGAAGTCGGTGGGCACCAGTGCAGAACATGCTCCGGCACCTGGTGCAGAACCCTACTCGGTGTTGCCCCAGAGCCCCGGTACCTCTCCTGAATGGCTCATCCAGCTGGCAGTCCCTCTGGCGACCTTGACAGACAGTAGCAATGTGGCCTGGTTTTCCACACACCTGGCATGTGGTGTTTTGAAACAGTAATCCACGCATTGATGGCAGCCTCCGGAGCCCAAACACCTTGGGAACAGAACTGCCTTGTCAGATGGCCTTGGTCCCCTTTCATGGTGCCGCTGAATCTTGTCGACTTTGTGATCAGAGTCAGTGTCTTCCAACCATTCGGCATCCTTATGGTGGACGGCTTCTGTAGTTGGCACACTTTTGGAGGGCCAGAATGCTTTCATGGCCCTCCAGCAGCTTCGTCCGCCATGACTTCCTTTAAGGTCTCTTGTAGTGTGACAGTCTCCTTAGCGAAGAGTTTTTGTTGGAGCTCTCTGTTCCTAAGTCCACAGACTAAGCGGTCTCTTAGTTGCTCCTCTAGGTCAGAGAAATTGCAGAGTCACAAAGCTTGACAAAACGCTGTGATGAATTCTGTCACTGACTCGCTAGGTTGTTGTTCGTGTTGTTTGAAGGTGTGCCTCCACGCTATCACTGATAGCTTTGGCTCAAAATGGTCACACAATTTCTTCTTGAGGTCAGCATATGTGACAGTTTCCAGTAGAGCCAGGGTGACCAAGGTCTTGACAATGTAGAAGGTGGCTGGGCTGCACATACAGAGGAGGGTCGTGGCCTTCAGCCCATCTTTGCTGACTTGATTTGCATGCAGGTAGTTCTTTATGCAGGAAATGTAGGACAACCATCTCTCCGGGTGCGTCACGTCGAACTCTTCAAGCTTTCTGACCTTTGCCATGGTGAGAAGTCTTCGTGGCTCATGTCTCGCATTGCCTTGTGCTGCTGGCTTCTGCATAAGCCCTGGGACGGATCCTCAGGGCAGGTTGGTCTCCAATGTGGCTTGCTAGGCAGACCGAGGGGGGGTACGCTGTTCCCTACCAGGCTCTGTGCTGGTTTCACCTTCAGGCTCTTACGATGAAGCAGCACCTCCCACCTTTATTGCCAGTGTTGTGTAGTTGGTTCTTTGCAGGCATTGAGTGAGACGGGAGGTTCAAACAGCAACAGGCTTTATTGAAGGTCAGAACATAACAGAAGCAACATAGGAGCTGCTGCACAGCTATTTATATGGTTGGCCAATACGCAGCAACCAATAAGTTTAAAGCAGTAGTTTCCCACCCAAAGACCTACTTAGCCAGCTGTAGACAGCCAGTCTAGGCCGGCCCAGCAACTGTTACAAACATACATGTGAATTAAGAAATTAGCAAACGGTACAAACAAGCAAGTACTTTCAGCATATAAAAGGCCAGTACATTATATTTATGATGTCTTGAAGTGAGAGTTAAAAGCTAGTGGAATGAACTTTGCAGTGTAGTAAACACTAGCATAAAAGGCTACTAGTGTTTATCTTCATTCTATCAAACTTTTGCAAACATCAATTTCTAAGAGAAAGAAATACACTGGTAAATAGAATAAAAACAGTTGCATTTCTCAAAAAATCTTGCATTGAAATTTTCATTTTAAAAGGCAAGAAGAATGGAAGAAAAGAAGAAAGGTTGGATTACATCTGCATAAAAAAGGACTTGAATAATTTACTCACAACTACAGATATTAAAAGAAAAGGCATAAAAAACCTTCATATCTTACAAATGGTGGCAATTTGCTTTAGTAAAATGCAAACATTGGGATTAATACACACCAGAAACTGCAAAAGTTTGTGCAGTGCTTTTGAAAATGGCATGGAACAAACTTGAGGCTAGAAAAAACAACTGCTGAGTGATATCAAATTCTATAGATTTGCCCATCTTTATTTCAAGGTCAGTTACCAGCCATGTTCTTGCTTCACACTTCTTCAATGATAGACTCCAGGAGGGATTATTTTTGGCAGAAGTCAACTGGCTTATAATATAGCAATACAATTATTATGGCCAGAAAGTAATTTAAAAGATTAAACATAATTCCTGCTGTGGTTTGAGTCCATAATTATAAACAGACTTGAAATTATTGTTGCACTATAGAGAACGACAGTTCTAACAATATACATAGTTATAGAGTTTCACAGACAGAAGCTAGGGAGGTCTCAGGTCACCAGATGAGATGGTGATTCTATGCCTAGAGAATTGAATCCACTTTAAAGGGAAGTCTCATAAAATGTAATACTCATTCTAGACTATAACCAAACTATATATTAGATTAGATTAGATTCTTTTCTGTTAAAAACAAAATAAAACAGTAACTTCAGAACAAGCAGAAAGGAAAACCCGAATCTGATCTGCAAGTGGAAGTATGGATCATTTCAGCCTGCATCATTATGATGATCTAAAGCTGTTTTTAACCTCAGGGAAATAAGAAACAGCATGTGCATATTCCATTTCTCCAGAGGGAGCTAATACTAGATCTGGGCAGGAGAATGAATGATAGATTGGAGGAGTAGCACAATAAAATTTCAAATTCCGGGGGCTTATTCAAATACCTGTGTGTGTGTGTGTGTGTGTGTGTGTGTGTGTGTGTGTATATACATATATATGTGTGTGTGTGTGTGTGTCTGTGTGTCTGTGTGTCTGTGTGTGTCTGTGTGTGTGTGTGTGTGTGTATATATGTATGTATATATATATGTATGTATGTATATATGTGTGTGTATATGTGTATGTGTGTGTGTGTGTGTGTGTGTGTGTGTGTGTATACCGCTCAAAAAAATAAAGGGAACACTTAAACAACACAATGTACTGTATTTAATAGTAGGATGTCTTATCTTGTGTTCCCTTTATTTTTTTGAGCAGTATATATATTGTATAAGGCAGTCTTCACAGCCACTTGAAAAAATATTTTCTTTACCCATATAAAACACATGTTATAGGAATTCTCTAACACATGACTATCCTACCCTACCTCTTGTGGAGGCCCCAGTTTGTACTCATCAATGCTAATGTGATGAGTAGCCACGGTGAAGTTTCCTTCTACAATTAAGCCATGAACTTGTTTGGCTTCTCACTTTATTTCAAGGTCCAGGAAAGAGTTGTACTACTGTGGCTCTCACACTCCTAAAGCTCTCACTAAAATTTAGAAGTCCTTGCTAGGCATCTGATTAAAAAACAACCCAAGTCATCATAATGCAAAATTATATAAATTTTGTGTTGATGTCATTATGTGTTTAAAGTCCTTTGCCCTCTTGTAAACATCTATGGATCCTTGGTATTGGAAAAATATGAATATTTGGCAAGTCACTGATCATTTTAAGTACTACACATCAAGTAATACTTGCAATACTATAATACGATTCTTGCAAAAGAAATATGACAAACAAAAAGAGTTTCAATATAATTCATCTATTGTAATTATGATGTGGATATATATACAAAACCTTCTAGAGTTTATATCCACTCAAAATATGAATAAAGCAGGAGAACTGAGAAATCATAATGTTTGCTTTTTATATAATTATTGTAAAACTTTGGAACTTATGCTCAATCCAGAAATGTGAATCTTGGATAATGTTTCTAATAATATTACTAAACTTTAAAGCTCAGCAGGTCAAAAGCAAAAGCCCAGGCATGAAGAGTTACTGTTGTGCTTACTTGCTGTTTATCTCTAAATTATTCATCTATTGTATGCAGTTTAAACAGGATGCTCAGTAAAACTTTGAAAGGGAAAGGGTTTTTTTTCCACAGTTCAGAGGCTGATTGTCATGATAAATAGAAATAAGAGATATGATTGCAAAACCTTCCTGGAATGCAATTTTCCTCTTTCTTTCTTGAACTGGATGTTTCTGTTTTGCAACAAATCTGAACAATGACAAGAACCACTTCTTACCAACCAACAGATGAGCATTGATTGGCTGATGTGTTTCTTTGCTGGCCCTTTGGCCAAGAATAGCAAATTCTACTTAGCTGTTGCTTCACTGCAAGCTCTCTGGCCTAACAAAGAATTAAACATGCCACAGTCTACAGTATCATGGTAACCTTAAAAAGAAATTTAATAGCTACTCAACTCTACTCTGATTGAATTGTTTAGCAGAGTTGCTTCATGCACTTTAAATTTTCACTGATCAGAAATCTTTCATTATTTAAATAAGCAGAATCAAATGAAAATATTACATATTAATTAACTACTCTAGATTACAACACAAATATGCAAACATATAAGATAATGCAAACTAAATACATATTAAACATATTGTGCAAGATTGCCCATGACATGTGTTCTCAGATTCCCTAGAGGATCTGCATGAAGCAACGCCAGAGGCAGCTTATATAGATGAATTGGACATCTAGTTATTAGACCACTGCCATACATACCCCTCTCGAAGATTGGTATATCATTACATGAATAGTGAGTGTATGTTTACTTCACTTTTATCATAATAAAACATACATATTAACATGAAAATATTAATTTCAGATTATTTTGGCCTAATAATGATCTATTTAATGCTCTTTGAAATGCCAAACACACCCACAAAGTAAAAAGCTTGAAAAATGACCTATAGGTAATCCTCAACTTACACCAGTTCATTTAGTGACTATTTGACATTACAATGACCCTGAAAAAAGAGATTTATTACTGCAGCATTCCCATTGTCACATAATCAAATCTGGGCACTTGGCAACTGGTTCATTGTCCCAGGATCATGTGATCACCTTTTGTAATCTTCTGGCAAGCAAGATCAATGGGAAAGCCAGATTCACTTAATAACCATGTTGCTAACTTTACAACTGCCATGATTCACTTAACAACCATGGCAAGAAAGGTCATAAAATGGGCCAAAATTCATTAAATAAATGTCTTAGCAATAGAAATGTTGGGCTCATAAGTCAAGGACTACTGTATTCAATAGAGTGGAAAATATAAATAAAATGCTAGAAAATGCGGGAGATTTTATTTATTTCTTAAATTTTTGAATGGTCCAAATGGAGACAGCTATTGGAGAAGATGGAATTTTGCTTTAAACAAATAAACAAAACACCACCAAACAATCAGCTAATTTCTTCTTTCACAGTGTGGATATTAGATAAACAAGAAAGAAAACTGGATATTGACCAGTGGAAGTTTTTTCTACTTTCCTCTTGGTATGCCTTTGGCTCTCCCACTTACATTCAAGAACATCTCTGACACATCATTACATTCACAGTGAATTGCACACTGAATCAAGTTTGATGCAGTGTGTCGGATTAATACATATTGGGACAAGTCTGGAACAATGAGATGATATGATTCCTACTAGAAGAAATAGAATCTGCAGGATGATCACTCACATGATGCCAACAGATACGATATATGCAGACAGTCAGCAAACCCCATACTCATTCATACTGATATTACCTAGTTAGGTAATGAAATGTCTGCAAGCAAATAACCAGGCTCAGACAGCAGCAAGAACTTCACGTTTAATCCTGAAGTACAGATATTCCTTCTGTTGATGAAATATGCTATCATTTCTAAAGAGATCTAAAATGTTTACCGTATCTCCTTCATGACATAGAAATGCTGTTGTTCCTTCTGAACCTTATGTCCATTTTTCCTTGTTTCAACACTATCTGGAATAGCTCATCTCTTTCCCCAGCACAAGAATGGCATATATGGCAAAAAAAGAATAAGAAGAAAAAACAACAACAGAAAAGGTTAGAAGGGGAATATAAAAGATTAGAAAAAATACTCCAACAGGAACCACAAAAAAAGAATGTCAAACAATTAATGGATTCAATTAAACATAATTAAACTTAATATTTTAGACAAAGAGAAATTAGCATAACAGATGAGAGGTATAAAACAGAACTTCTTTGAAAATGCAAACAAACCGGGCTGATGGCTTGCATATAAATTGAAAAAACAAAAGGAGAAAAGCTGGATTAGTAAAGTATGTGATGATAAAGGGAGAATACACTATCAAGAAGAGGAGAAAAAGATTATAGCTCAGGAATTTTATGAGCAATTATATAAAGATGATAGTCAGGAAATTGAGAAGAAAGCGGAGGACTGTTTCCAAAAAGCCAAACTACTTAAAGTCACAGAGGAAATTAGAAATATGTTGAATGAAGGAATTAGGATGTCTGAGGTGATTACGGCTATTAATAAACAAAAAAATAATAAAGCATCGGGTCCTGATGGCCTCCCGATAGAAATTTATAAGGAACAACAAAATATTTTAGCACAACACTTATTGGAGGTGTTCAATGTGGCTTGGAAGAAGCAAGAATTCCTAAGTCATGGTCTGAGGCAAACATAGTCCTTATTCCGAAAGATAATGCCGATCATACATTAATTCAAAATTACAGACATATATCTCTACTTAATTCTGACTACAAGATATTTACAACAATCATAGCAGAACAACTAAAAAGGTTCCTAAATGATTTTATACATGTGGATCAGAACGGTTTTCTTGCTAAAAGGCAAACTAAGCATAACATTAGGGTAATATTGGACACGTTAGAATATTATGAATCACATAGCAGACAACAGATGGCATTGTTATTCTTAGATGCCCAGAAGGCCTTTGATAATGTTAAATGGTCATTTTTATATCAACTACTTAGCTACATGGCTATGGGTGAAAAATTTACAAATATAATAAGGGCAATTTATACTAATCAGGAAGCAAAAGTAATAATAAACGGGAAAGCATCTAAGAAATTTCAAATACAAAAGGGAACACAGCAAGGCTGTCCCTTATCTCGATTACTGTTTATATTGATATTAGAAGTCCTAACGAGGATAATTAGAAATGAACCACAGATAAAAGGATTAGACAATAAAAAGGAAACCTTCAAACTTCAAGCATTTGTGGATGATCTGGTCTTTATCATGGAGGACCCACAACATTCGGGACTGAAATTGTTGGAAGAATTATTAAATATGGTGAAGTCGCGGGGCTGAAAATAAATAGGTGTAAAACCAAGACGATTGTTAAAAATATGACCAATAAACAGAAAGATAATTTGGCTAGAACTATGGACATAGAAATAGTTAAGAAAATAAAATATTTAGGAATCACCTTCACGGTTAGATACACTTCACTTAAAGAAGACAATTACGATAAAATAGTGAAACAAATAAAAGGTGATTTGGAAAGATGGGGAAACTTGAGTCTTTCACTACTGGGGAGAATTGTAGTGATCAAAATGAACATCTTGCCTAAAATCTTGTTCCTGTTTCAAAATATTCCAATACAACTTGATTCAAAATTCTTTCGAAATCTGAATAAACTGTCATTAAATTTTATTTGGCAAGAGAAAAAACCAAGAATTAAAATGAAATATTTGTAGGATGCAAAGGAAAACGGGGGATTTGGATTGCCAGTCTGGGAAATATACTATCATGCCGCAGCATTAAATTGGATTAGAGAATGGATAATTCTGAAAAACATAAGATTATTAACTTTAGAAGGCTATGATTTACAATTTGGTTGGCATGCTTTTCTTTGGACTGAGAAACAAGGATTATTTCTACATTTTCAAAAACATCGGATTAGACAAGCGTTATTCAATATTTGGAACAAAATTAGAAACCAAAACTATACTAAAATACCAGTCTGGCTGTCCACCCTCAAAGTGATTGTTTATCCAAATCTGTTTAATTTGGGTAATAATATTACATACAAAGATATTATGGATAATGAGGGGGAATTGAAATCTAGAAGCGAATTAGAACTACAAGGGATAAAATTAGATTGGTGGGCCTATCTACAAATACAATCACGATTCGGGAAAGACAAGAAAGAATGGGGGATAAATACCCAAGAAACTGCTTTGGATAAAATATTATTGGGGCCAGATGACAAACAAATAAGGAAAGTGTATAGTTTGCTTTTGGGATATAAAATGTTTGAAGAACAAGTGAAGGACCCTATGTTGTCTTGGGCCAAAAATTTGGGACATGGCATCAATCTTGACATATGGCTAATGCTCTGGGATAGGAATAAAAGGATAACACTGGCCTCAGCCTATAAAGAAAATTTATTTAAAATGTTTTAACAATGGCATCTCCCCCCAGCACATTTAGCTAAAATGTATAAGACAATATCTCCTAGTTTTTGGAAATGCTCTGAAGAAATAGGCACATATTTTCATGTATGGCGGTCTTGTAGTAAGATGCAAAGGTATTGGCAAAAGATTTGGACTTGGTTAAAAGAAATACTAGGACGCAAAGTCGAGTTTAGACCAGAATTTTTTTTATTGGGTATAACAGAGGAGAAATACTCCAAAGAAGAGTTATATTTGTTGATCCATATCATTACAGCAGCAAGAATGTTGTTCGCCCAGAATTGGAAAAGGAGTGAAATACCGGAGGAAAGTGAGGTGATAAATAAAATTTGGGCGTACGCAGAAATGGACAAATTAACGCTGGAAATCAAGAATAAAGATCAATCAGGTTATTATAAAATCTGGAATAAGTTCTTCATTTGGTGGGAACAAAAGGAAGGTCTCCATTTGAGTTCATGGATTGGTTGATTGCTTTAAATATGGTATAATTGTCTATAACTGATGTGTATATTATGTGTATATGTATATGTAAATCTCAAAAATAATGTAAGACAAAAAGGTATGTCAGTCCGTTCATATCGTGTCCAATGTTTTAAACAATAAAATTTGTAATGAAAAAAATATTAAAAAAAAAAGAATTTGCTATTGATGTTCCTTTCATCCCTCTCACTCATTTTCCAGACTTTCTTGTGTGATGTATTTGATTTGCTTCTACACTTTAAATAGCACTTGGAAAATGTAGGTAAATATTTGTGTATAGAACTTCCTAGATAACCCCAAATATTAGGAAAAGTTCTGTACTTAATGCTTAATAATGGCAAGGAAGCAAATTACTGTCATGGTAGCAATCCTATACAAAATCCCTTTTGTGATGAAATGTTTTAATATCCCTCTTGTTTTAATTTTTACATTGCTCTTTCCCATTATTTTTTCCACATAACTGTAGTGAAAAAGAATTTTTAAACATAAATTGTTAACATAAACTTCTTTAAAATTTCTGCAATAAGAAAGCAGTAGAAAGATATTTTTATTTCATACCATCTTAACCTAAGAACAAACCTTTTTCTACTTTCATGCATTATTGAAGGCTGATTTCATGAGCTGCATAGTATGAAAGCAGGAACATAACTGTATATTTCCTTTGGAAAATTGATCTTGTAGCACGTTCATAGTTATACCAATAAAAATCTGACTGCAACCTTTTCTGAGATCTCAGTGGATCATAAATTAGGATTTATGGATCTGTGTCAATAAATCAATATAAACAAGTTCACTTTTTTAAAAAAAAATCACTTACATTCAGAATCTTGTTTGTAAGAATTTAATTTTAATTTAAAATTCTTTTCCCAACTATGACATTTGGAATTCATTTTACTTTAAAAATGATCACATGTATTAGAATTAAACTAACAATTATTTTCAGAATTCTGCAAATATATTTCTGGAAGTTATATCAACGTTGTATTTTAAAGTAGTCTATTTTTGCATTATACTGAAACATTTTATGGAAGTAAACTATGAGGAGTTCACATACCTTCTATTACATTATAATTATATACTATTTTTTTAAAAAAAATATTCACTCTCTTAGAAGTGTATAATTTTTGAATGTTACATATGTTTCAAAAACATATTAGTTTTTGCTCTAACTTTAGAGTAGAGAAAGCTAATTGTTTCTTTTAATGACAATTTGTTTAAGAAATGTAACTATATTAGGATCTTGAGAAAGCATTTAATTTCTATGTAGGTCAGTGAAAATTATCAGTGTATATAGGATCTTGATATGAATCCACTGGAAAATATTTTTTCCTTCCAAAGAAATATAAACAGCTCTGCATGAGCCAAATTTTTCTTGATTTCATTAAAATGCTATTTCTCAAATACTCTAATGAGATTTTTGTGCTGGTCAGCTTAAGATAGAGGCATCAATTACACCACCAGGGAAAGAAGCCTATGGCTTCAAGATCAAAAGGACTTTGCATGCATTGCTAAAACTGGGAAAAGTTGATTCCGGCTTGTTTGGCTGTGATTTTTTTTACCAAGTTCTTGAGATGAAGTGGTAATTCTATATGTTTTTTGTTTTGTTTTTTGCCAAACTAAAATTCTTGTAAAGCAACATTATTTTCAGGTTTCATATCTAAACTGAGGCAGTTTTTCTTTTGCTACAAGTAAAAGAAGGCCAAGCATCTAGAAAACATGCTTAGGTACCTAGCTGAAGCCACCATAACATAACGTGCATCATGAAATCATTGTACAAATAACCCAATTTTTATAATTCTATATTTATAGAATAATGTCATGGACACATAATAACGTTTGCTTCACCTTGACCACTTTGTAGCCATTCATTAAAATTGCTATGAGGCGGTACAGTAGCTTTTTTTCTAATGCAGCAAAGTAATGAATCCCTGTTCATTCTGAACTTCATGGAAGAGCAAAGCCAACTTTGGTTTGGTACATTGTGTGATTCTAGTAACTGAGATTTTTAAACTGAGGCTTATGTATAGGACAAAGAATAAACTAACATAGTCAGTTCAAAAAACTATTTTAGCACTGGAACCTCCAGGGGAGGTATGGAAAACTGACGACAGATTTGTGTTCCTTGTGAGGAACCACAAGACAGCGATTTTCCATCAGTTTGAGTGCTGGGACATGACAAGATCAGCCATTTTGTTCACAACTGCAGTAAGGTGTTTTAAAGGATAATAAGTTCACAGGGCCCACTTTCTAATCACGTTTGGAAATTGCTTTTTAAGCATCTTATAGTTATTACAGACCTTCAGAATGACAAATCTGAAAAGTCTTTGAATGACTTTTACAATACTCAATAACTTTATCTTCAAAAAAAAATAAATACAAACTTAAGAACTTAAAGAATTTCAAATAAACAACATAAAGTTAAAGAAGATTTATATCTATGCCTAAAAGATGTCAATGAAGGAATGTCATATGTGAAACACATTTTATTTGACAAAACAATGTAAGTGCTGAAAGTAAAATCACAAATAACAGGCTAAGAGAATGATTTGGAAACGGTGGCTTTATTGGATTTACAAAAGAATCTTTAATTTAAAATTTTAAAAGAGAAATACAAGTAATAAAGCAAGATAATAACCTGGAAAATGTTTTCTTATTGGATCTTCAAAGGGGGCTTATTAAGCCTTGAAGAAATCTGGGTGATGGTATATACAAGAATTGAAATCAAATCCTACAGCAATACTCAACTGAATTAAAGATTAAGCCTTTTAGAAGTAAAAGAATATAAAGCCGGTCTATTTCATCAAGGTTAAAATGGTTAAAATGCAATGTTGCATCCTTTTATGTACTTTTTTTATGACACCAGGACTGTAAAGTTGATGTCTTATATGTTTATGTATTGATAAAGAATGGGATATGTCATTTCAGTTTGCAGATTTGTGGAGGAAATGTTCACCAAAAAAGTATATTTTTGTCCAGATTTTTCTTAATAGGCACTCTTTTGTATAGTAATATTATTCATTTTCATGCATACTTCCCTAATACATTTTTATGTGTACTTTTCAAAAATTACTATTGATGTGCATTTTTCTGAGATGAAAATTATACTGAAATACATGGAAAAGTGTGAATTTGACACAGCCATTCTCTCAAGACTCTGTCTAGTCTGGGTTCAAAGTCTGAAGTCTTATATTCACATCCCATCTCTAAAGTAAAATAGTACTGTCCAGAACCTTCTTCCAAAAGAAGAAATCAACATATAATTGTTAATGTGCCAGAAAGGGACAGTGATCAGGTGTTAACTAACAATGCATACATTTTACATATTCCTCATGCTCAGAATTAAGATTGTTTATACAGAAATGCGGAATGTTTTTCCTCAGTTTCCAGCTGTGACTAAACTTGGTCCTTTCTCTCTGTTTTTTTGTTTTGGTTTGGTTTGGTTTATGAATAAAGAATTATGATTGTTAACAATGGATGAAAATGCATACTGAAGAAAAGATGAAAACTTCATAAAATACAGAAGGAATATGGTCTTAGTTATACAAGTTAGTTATAAGACATTTTCCTACATTTATGCCTTTCCTCTCTGAGGTATCTTTCCAAATACACTATTTATTAATATAATTTTGCTCTTAAAACAAACACATTCAACAACTACAAAAAAAAATCTTAGAAAAACCTACCTGGAACAAATAAATAGAATCTTGTCTTTTCTCTGGATAACTGGTAAACTCAGTCTTACAAGTATAACAAATAATATATTTATCCTTTAGGAACCTGGAAAATGTATCTATTGTTACACAAACCTTTTGTCCAATTCCCTGTATTTTAGCTAGTTTATCTGCTGTACTGAAACTTTTTGTATGCCCATGTTTGCTTTTATAGCAACAGGCTTATCAAAAGCTGCTTTAAAAATTAAGCTTATGATCTTTGTCTCTCAGGGTCTTTCAATTTCATATTAAAAAAATAACTCCCTCCTAAAACCCGACTTTTTCGTCAGCTATGCTTGCTGAGATATTAATGCAATTTGATTTGTATTTATCCAGGCAATTCAATACTATTAGGGTACTTCAGCAGCTGCTGCTATGCTGTTACCTTTGTGGATCTGGGTAAACAGCTTAACAAGGAGAGCAATCATTTACTATGAAGAAAAATATTGCTTTCCTCACTCTTTTTTCCAGAAAAACCTAATGTGTGTTAGCATCTCTGAATATGATATACTGTCCAAATAATTCAAATACTTTGATATTGATTGCTGCTCCTTCTATAAGCTACTTTAGCTGAATAGAAAGACATGCATCTGTGTGATTATAACTGATCCTGAAAAGCTGAAGCTGTTTACTACTTCAGTGTCTTCATGGTCAATTCTAAGGTTTGGAACTGTTATGTTCTTAGTTTAGCTAGGCATCGACGAGGCAGAGCGGTGAAAAGCAGACATGTTTATTGAGTAACAACAGAAGCAGCCCTAGTGGCTGCTGAACAGCTATATATGCGGTTTGCCTCTAGACGGCAATCAGTAGGTTTAAAGTAACAGTTTCCCGCCCAAAACATAATTGACAGCTTGGAGACAGACAGTCTGGGTTGCAGTTAACAGAAACCGTTAAGCAAGCATTCACTTAAGTACAGCAATTAAGGTCTCAGATTGAGCAACTGATTTCAGCAGGTGAGGCCAATATATTACAGGAACTACACCTATTCTCATTACTGTGATGTTCTTTATCATTTTATTCCGTTTTTTCACCATGCTCCTTGCCTTTTATTACAGGAGGGTGCAGATCTTCGCACTTTAAACTATCGGAATAATGTCATTAGCATTCTGAAATGGGATAGAGCAGTGTTTTTCAGCCTTTAATATGTGTGGACTTCAACTTCAGAATTTGTCAGTTGGCATGGTCTTGAGGTAGAGACATATATTTTCAAGCAATTTTCTAAATTGTTTTTTATTTTAGTATGTTTTTTCTGCCAAAAGGGACAACATATGATGCCTCCCATCATCTGTGGCTTTTGCTGAGCACACAAGACTGAAATAACTTTATCTCCACAGAAATAGAGCATAACAATGATGAAAACTGTAAACTTGAATGCATTTGGGTCAATATAAAAGGTGAAATAAATGACATTGCCATAGGTGTATACTATAGGCCGCCCAACCAAGCAGAGGAAATAGATAAACTTTTTGCTAGTCAGCTAACTAAGGTATGTAAGAAGCACATCACAATAGTAATGGGGGACTTTAATTACCCCTATATCAACTGGTAGACAAACTCTGCACCAAGTGGAAGATCAAACAGATTCCTGTCAAACCTAGCAGACAACTTTCTCTCCCAAAAAGTAGAGAAGGGAACTAGGGGATTAGCCATATTGGATTTAATTCTCACAAACAGAGATGAAATGATAGAAGGTGTCGAAGCCACAGGAACCTTGGGGGGAAGTGATCGTGCAATATTGGAATTCAACATTCTGGAGGCACAAGCAATAGAACACAGCCAAACTAGAGTCTTGGACTTTAAAAGAGCTAATTTCAATAAATTTAGAGAGACCATGGGAAGAATTCCATGGATGAGAATCCTAAAGGGGAAAACAACTCAAGAAGCTTACGAAATTTTGAAAAGTGAGATAATAAAGACCCAGTCTAGCACAATACCAACAAAGAAGAAAAATAACAGCTCTCAAAAGAAACCAGCATGGCTGCATAAAGAATTCTCTGATAAATTGAAAGATAAAAAGGACAAGTATAAGAATTGGAAAGAGGGGTACATAATTAAGGCAGAATATCAGCAAATAGCCTGTGCCTGCAAAGGTGAAGTGAGGAAAGCTAAGGCTCAAAATGAACTAAGGCTTGCGACCAAGTCAAAAATAACAAAAAAGGCTTCTTTCAACATATAAAAAACAAGAAAAAAGTTAAGGAAATGATTGGTCCATTAGTGGGGGAAAATGGCAAGAAGGTGACAAGCAACAGGGAGAAAGCAGAACTATTTAACTCGTTTTTTGCATCTGTCTTTACACAAAGGGAAAAAACAGTCCAACCTACCAAAACCAGTGCCATAAAAAACAGAATAGAAACGCAAGTTAAGATAGGCAAGAAAATGGTAAGTGAACACCTGTCCAGCCTAGATGAGTTCAAATCACCAGGACCAGATGTATTACACCCCAAGGTTCTCAAGGAACTGACAGACGTGATCTCAGAACCACTGAACTATATTTTTCAAAGATCCTGGAGCACTGGAGACCTACCAGAGGACTGGAAGAGAGCTGATGTAGTTCCCATCTTCAAAAAAGGGAAAAAAATAGATCCAAGAAACTACAGACCTCAATACCTGGGAAGATTCTAGAAAAGTTAATCAAACAACAAATCAGCAAACACCTTGATGCAAACAAAGTCATCACTAAAAGTCAACATGGGTTTGTCAAAAACAGATCATGCCAGACAAATCTCATTGCATTCTTTGACCAAGTGACAAAATTAGTGGACCAGAGAAATGCTGTAGATATAATTTACTTGGACTTCAGTAAAGCATTCGATAAAGTAAATCACAACCTACTATTTGATAAGATAGAAAAATGTCTGTTAGATAGCATCACCACCAGATGGATTCGTAGCTGGCTAACAGGCTGTACTCAGCGTGTGGTCCTCAATGGTACTGCATCTACATGGAAGGAAGTGTGTAGTGGGGTGCCCCAGAGCTCTATTCTGGGCCCAGTGCTCTTCAAAATCTTCATCAACGATTTGGATGAGGGGATAGATGGGGAACTCATCAAATTTGCAGATGACACCAAGCTGGCAGGAATTGCCAATACTCCAGAAGATAGGCTTAAGATACAGGAGCATCTGGACAGACTCGAACACTGGGCGCTATCTAACAAAATGAAATTCAATGGTGAAAAAAGTAAGTTTCTACACTTAGACAGGAAAAATCAAATGCACAGGTATAGTATAGGTGGTACCTTACTCAATAGTAATAACTGTGAGAGGGATCTCGGAGTCCTAGTAGACAATCACTTCAATATGAGCCAGCAGTGTGCTGCAGCTGCCAAAAAATCCAATGCAGTGCTAGGCTGCATTAACAGAGGGATAGAATCAAGATCACATGAAGTACTAATACCACTTTACAATGTCTTGGTAAGGCCACACCTGGAATACTGCATCCAGTTTTAGTCACCACGATGTAAAAAAGATGTTGAGATTCTAGAAAGGCTACAGAGAAGGGCAAAAAAGATGATTGGGAGACTGGAGGCTAAAACATATAGGGAACGGTTGCTGGAATTGGGTATGTGTAGTTTAACGAAGAGAAGAGTGAGGGGTGACATGATAGCAGTGTTCCAATATCTCAGGAGCTGCCACAAAGAACAGGAAGTCAAGCTATTCTCCAAAGCACCTGAAAGCAGGACAAGAAGCAACAGATGGAAACTAGTCAAGGAGAGAAGCAACCTAGAACTAAGGAGAAACTTCCTGACAGTTAGAACAATTAACCAGTGGAAAACCTGCCTCCAGAAGCGGTGAATGCTCCAACACTGGAAGTTTTTAAGAGGAGACTGGACAGCCATTTGTCTGAAATGGTATAGGGTTTCCTGCCGGAGCAGGGGATTAGACTAGATGACCTCCAAGGTCCCTTCCAACATTAGTAGTAGTAGTAGTAGTAGTAGTAGTAGTAGTAGTAGTAGTAGTACAGTTTTTAAAATGCTCTTTTACTCACCTTCCCACTTCTCCAGACAGAAAAATGCCAATCTAATTTGTATCTCCTCTCATTCTCATTCTCTTTCTAGATATTGTAAAGTTACAACTGCAATTCAGTGCATTTAGTGGTAACTAAACTGCATTATTGTCAATTAATTTTATTTCTGACAAAACATTCATTCTGCTGATCATATACTTGAATTTCTGCATCAATTAATAGAATACAAAAGTGAAAAAGAAAAGTTCAATAACTTGTGTTGAAGAATTTCTAGAGCACTTTCTTGCCCCAGAATAAGACAACACCTCTAAAAATGGATGAACCAATCTGATTTTGGCAACAGCATCGAACCTGGAAATGGTCAAGGCCTCAGCACAATTTTCCATCTCATGTTCTACTTTGGCTCAGAGCAGACAAGTGGAGAGTCAAGGTTATCAACCTCCAGGAAAAGAAAACAAACAAACTGACCTGACAGTGAAATAATGATAAAGAGGAAGAAATATCTTTCAACATGCACACAATGCTTTCATTCCACCACTATAGCATCACTACAGTAACAAATGCCATTTCTTCTTTGAAATATCTCTTTGTATCACTTCCCAAGCCCCACAATTTTCCTAACAAATGAAAAAAAATTAACTTAAGCTTTAGACCCTTTAATATTCAACAGGGTCTAAACTTATCACTTTTACAGCCTTCCATAAAGCAGAGAGAAAAATGTAAGATTCATTCAAGTCACATTCAGATCCTGGTGTCATCTGTGTAGTTTTGTTGAAGAGAATATGGAGATGGCTTGCCATTGTTTTTCCTTTTTATTGGAATTTTCCCCCCACTTTCCCTAATTGTAACCCTATTTCTGGTCCAATCTTACCTTCCTTTTCCAGCAGTGGGCTAAGTGCTGCCACCTGCTTGGCAAAATAATAATGGCAAATAATCACTTGGTAAAATTTTAATTTAATTTCTTACTGTTCTATACTAGGAAACCAAGAAAGCAAGCATGGGTTTTAGCACACTTTAAACTATAAAGTAAAGGAAAACTCACATTATTAAACATCTCCAATTGCTAAAGAAATAGTTTAAAAAGCATGTTCCCACCATTAAAAGTTTGTAGTTTGGGGCTGAAATTGGAATCTTTGAGCATTTAACAGGCAAAAGAAGTAAATTTTTAAAAGTAAATTTTGCCTTCATTTGTGATAAAAGGTAAAACAAAACAAATCAAATATAGCATATTTAAGATTTCCAAGTTATATAAACGTAGTACTTGGCAAAAATAATTTTATTACTTATTTAAACCATTTGTATATCTTCACTGCTGTATTTACAATCAAGTTCACAAAAGATATAAAATAATATTCATGTCAAAACAGAGGTTCCTATATCTTTTGACCCCATACTTCCCTTTACTGTAATCTTAATGTGTCTTAATGTATCTCAGCCCCTAAAAAGCCAAGTATCAAAACGAACACAAATGAACAACGAAAACAATACAATGAAACTTTGAAAAAGATGACTTTATTGTAACAATGTAACTAAAATGTTCTTCAAACCTCCCTTGGACTGTGTCCGTACCTGTTGCAAGGTACACGGGGAAACCCTGTGTTAAACAATAAAGACTACAGAGAACAAAGGCCAAAATGCACCTTTAATCTATCCAAGGTACAGTATGTGTGTGTGTATGTATTTATTAGATTTTTATCCCACCTATATTACTTTATAATATATAAACTGAGGTTGAACTTTTTAATCAGTACATACAAGTTGTAAAAGTAAAAGTAAGCTTCTCAAGAATTTCTGATGGGAGAGTTAAAACTGGGCATCATTGATGACAGCCGACCTCTAAACCCCTGACATGTTTGGCAGTTGCTACAGTCACAGAACCCCTTAAAGGAGGATGTGAGGTGAGGATGACAAGCCTAGGAGAAGATGCAGGTTATTGGTGATGGGTCAGGAGGAGTGCATGCACACTTCAACAGACATTCTTTTCAGAGCTTGTATGACTGGTGAGTACTTTTTCATTTCTCCAGAGCAAATGACCATGTAAACACTGGCTCATAACATCTCAGCAAATGTCCTTCCATGCACACCACTTTTCACTTGTTGCATTTGTAAATATGCAGAAAGGGAATATTACAAATATCATTATTGTGAAATAGTGAAGTCATACAGTACCTGAGTGCTATTTATTTATACTTTAATTTGGGTTCTTAACTAGATTTTTGTCCTCTGTCACCTTGAATCAGGGCAAGAAAAACTTGTTCAGAGCTAGTCTGAGCCTGCTCAACTGTTGATTCATAAGTAAAAGCTTAAATAGTAAAGGTTAATGAAGCTTGTTCCTACCAAGTAAACAAGTCTTTGAGGACCAAAGGTGAAAAAAAGAAATCTCTCCTGTAGTGAATTCTGAAAAAACACTTTTTTTATTCCTATAACATATCATAATAGTAATGGTATAATATAATAGTGGTGCCAATACCAATACTTTTAAATAAACATTGTAATTTCTGGAGGAAGGATTTGTCTTTTTGATAAGCTGAACTTTGAACTGGAAGGGTCATTTAGGCCGTTGGGTATAATCCCCTGCTCAGGGTAAGAATCCAAAGCAAAGTATCCCAGTCAGAAGTTTGTTTAGCATCTGCTTCAAGCTATCCAGTGAAGGGAAGCTCACCACCCCTCTGGATAATGGGTTTCACTGTCAAAAAGATATGTCTTCCTGTAACTTCAGACCATTATTCCATATCGTACACTCTGGGAGGACAAAGAACAGACCTTGACTTTTCTCTCCATACACTTTTCAGATTTTTAAAGAATACTTCTATAACTCCCTTTTGCAATCCTTTCTTTAAGGTATCCAGTTCATTCTTTCTTTCTCTCAGCTTGTTCCAATGTTTCGGTCTTGTTGCCCAGAATTGGACAGTGTCCATGTGGTATATGAGCAATACAAAATATAGTGAAACTATTAACTGTCATGATTTGAAAATTATATTTCTAGCAATGCAATCTTAAAATCCATCTGAGTTTCCAAAAGCATGATACTCTGCTGAGTTATATTCATCTTGTGATCATCTAAATCATGTCAAACTCGCGACGTCACATGACATCGTGCGACGTATCGGAACTTTTTCCCATTGCCGAAAATGGGATGGGCGTGGTTTCTCCGTGATGCTCCGGCCAGCAGGCTGGCAGTTTGACACCCCTGATCTAAATTGCAAGATCCTTTTCACATATAATATGGGACAGAATGGGATGACTCACAGTGGCCAAGTGAGTGTGGCTGGGTGATGACCGGCTCAACGTGGCTGGCGTGACAGGCTCATTATCATGCATTTTGATGCTTCCCTTTTATAGCTGATTTATAACATCAAATATATTTTAACCTAACTGTATTGCCTTTGAACCTCAAACTTTCATTTCTAATTGATTTGATTTCTCTTGAATTCAAATAAACCCTAGCTATATCTCTCTGGGATATACTGTAAATTACAAAAGTGTATATTGATTGCTGAGTTACAATACATATTAAACTAGTGACAGCTAACAAAAAACACTTGGGCAGAGAAATACTATGTAGTATTAATAGCTGGCAGGTGAGCAAATAGCTACTAACAGCATTCTCTGTATGCAATTATTAAAATATGACAAAAACAGTCTGTGTAAAATGAAAATAATATAATGAAAACATATGAGATTGTAGTCTTCGGGCATAGATTTCTCTTATTGTGAATGTAAGAGGGGAATATTAATCTGTTTATTTAGGGAAGAATTACCAAATAGAAATACCAAATTCTATCTTCCGTAGATAAAATCCGTATAGTAGGTGGAACCAGAGTTAACAGACTAGAAAAGAACCAATCTTGTATTGGAACCTTGTAGCTTCAATCACAAGTAATCAGTTTGCTTGCCCAAAAATAGGACCTATCCCAAAAATAAGCTTTAGTTTGATTTTTATGTGTTCACCTAATATAAGCCCTACCCCCCAAATAAGCCCTAGTTAAGACCCCACCATCTGGTTGCAAGAGGTGGGGCAAGGCACACATGTAAAAATCAAGCTAGTATGGGAATGGGAGGAGGAGCTACCCCAAATGCCCCACACCTGCTTACTTCAGGGCCCCCACCAGGCCTCTCCCCACTCAGTGTGGGGCATTTGGGCCACTCAGTGACCTCCCCCACTGGTTCAATTGCCCCACAGCCCACCCGCCTCTTCCCTTTCAGTCCCCTCCCAAGCCAGACTGCCATGCTATGGAGGATGGGCCTTACCTGGTCCCCCACTGCCATTTTGGAGCCGGGGGGAGTGACAGTGAAAGGCTCCAGCACCACTGCGCATCTATCGCTGGAGGGGCTCTCTTCGGTCCCTGCTGCCCCTGCTTCACACTGCACATCACCTGCCTAGAGGCAGCTGCCACCTTCTTCTCCTCCACCAATTCTCCTGTGGGTTGTGCCATGACTAGAGGGGCGCAAGGCTCCCGTGCCACCTCCCTTCACCAGCCCTGGTATTCCTCTGCCAGCCCTCATCGCTGCCACCATACTTTCTTGCATACTTTCTGGAAATGGCAGCCTGTTTTCTGCCACTTTCCTCCTGGCAGAAGGGAGGAAAGGAAGGATGCTTCGTACGGAGGGATGCTAAGCTCTGGGAAAACTACTCCAGCTGGAGATGGATGAGGAAAGCCAGGCTCTCCTTCTCTGATGGTTCTGCAAAGCCCTTGAGGACCAGATCTGCTTCTCACAGGAGCCCTGGCCTTCCTCGCCTGGCCTTCAGTACTCAAATGGAATCCACCCCAAAATCTTTGATAGTTTCTTCAGTCAGTGTAATGTAGATGTTGAACAGCATAAAACACAAGTTGGAAACCTGTAAAACAGAATAGGCCAAGTGTTGATCAGTAATCCCCCGTAAAACTATCTTCCTGACCCAAATTTATAAAGCAAAACAAGACATGGAACTAAATCTCACTAGGCAATCAAAAACAATACTATGGTATGGTTTTAAGAGCTACAGTGAGGTCATCTTTTTTCCCCAGGTTCTAGAAGGCTTTTAATCCAAGTAATTTCAAGATAAAGATTTGGCAAACAGCCTGATTGGAATATATGGCAATACTTGATTTTATACTGGGAAGTGTAGCTGTGTGCTACCTCTCTATTTATCCACTGTACAGTCTCAGCCTTTGGTGGACAACTAATTAGAAAGACTATATAATAAAACTATAATTAGAAATAGTAAAAGTACTTTGGGATAAGGAACTACAATTCCAAATAGTATTTCCAGGAAACATTATTTATATGTTTATTTGTTTAAATTTATTGGCCATTCAACTCTAGTAGACACAGAAAATTTTAGAAAAAAAATAAGTTAATCTAAAGAATAACTTATGTGTGCATGTTCACTTTTGAATCAGTATTGACTCCTGGCAACTGCATGGACAAGTCCCTGCAATTTTCTTGGCAAGATTTTCAGAAGTAATTTGTCATTGCCTCCTTCCTAGGACTGAGTGAGAGTAATTGGCTCAAAATCATTCTGCTGGACTTTGTGCTCAAGGCAGACTAGAACTCATAGTCTTTCTGTTTTTAGCCTGGTGCATTAACCACTACACCAAACCTACTGTCTAGCCAACTTAGATTGCTCTAAAAAAACTAATAGGTCAACCCTGAATGGAGGACCATCAGGATTTTAAGCAAAAGTGAAAACTAGTATTTATAAAAAAGAATATCACAGGAAAAGCCCTATTATTCTTGTTCATACAGTTATTAGGAGTGGAGCTCAATTCAAAGGAGGACAGATAAGACTTTGGTTCAACTGGACTTTTTAATGTCACAGAATTCTGGTGGTAAATAGGTCTAACACTGCTTGAATTATATTTCTTTATTCTAATGGATTAATAATAGTTGGAATTCTGAAGCAAAGTAATTCTTTATGTTCATGACATCAGTGAACATTTCAGAAGTTGGCCAAGCAGATTGTCAATGGAAAGCCAAGAAGAAATGGCATGAAAATCTAATTGTCCACCATCATGGTATTTGCCTAATAATCCAATACAGATAAAAATAATAAAATATCAACTTCATTCCATTTCACAATAAGTTTCATGAGTGATTCTGTTAATAAGAAATGTTCACAGTAGGTATGTCAAGCTAGTAACAAAATAATTCTATATTTGTATTATGTACTGGTTGGCATCCTCTAAAACAGGGTTTCCCATCCTGAAATCTTCAGTTATATTGGTTTACAAATCCCATAATTTTTAACCAATTGGTTGGAGATTCTGAAAATTATAGTCCACCATATTAGCCAGGAGCCAGATTCAGGAAGATTGAGCTATGCAATTTTTTTAACTTGAAAAAAGATTTCACAATAATTTGGAAGAGTCTTTTGTTTTTCAGGATATGCACACTATGTTATTATCCAGACAATCTGTGACTGAAATAGCTACCCACCAACTAAAGCATGGTTTGAGTTCAATGTGTGGTTTACTTGTTCTGTCCAAATTCAACAAAATGTAGCATTGTGAGCTTTTCCTTCCCCTTCTTCTTTAGTTTGCCAAATGAAAAAGAACAATGCTCAGATAAGATATCTAACTTTGATGCTTTCATGACATTTTCTGTTTACTGCTAATGTTGATATTCACTCTTTCCAACAGAGATGCAAAACTTTGTTTGCATTACTTCCCTTTCAGTCAGTAACTTCTATAGTGTTATCTTGTGAGTGAACAGAACAGAATGGGAATTGGAGAATGCCAAGTGACGACAACTAACTTAGAATCAAACAGGCTTACAAACTCCAGGCTTATAAACTTCTGTGTATTCAGAACTATAATTTTCCCCATAAACACAATGAAAATGGAATGGATTATTTATGGAATTTCCTACCAATTTGCTATAGAAGAAACATTTTATTTAACAAGGTACTTAAAATAAATTATTTAGTTTGCAAACCTCTGGACATCATCAGTATTTAATTTTTACATTTATAAGACTTTTTTTCTTTTCTTCTTGTATTAAATGGCAGATAAGGATAGTTTGGCAACTGTATGGAGAATGGATATAACCTGGGACCTCTGGTTGGACTGTCTTACAACAAAAATGGGCATTTGTTCCCTTCTTTTACATAGCCACTGTCATTTTTCCCTCAGTGAAAGCTCCATGGAGATGAGTCAGCACTTCCCACACAAGCCTTCTCACGCTTCAAGCACAAATAGCCTGTGTGTTTACAGGCCTGGAGAAGATCTGGGCTGCTGAAATTACAAACAGATGGGAAAAATATCTCTCCCACTGGAACTAATTGTTGGTTGGATTATTGATCATATCTGATCAATGCTGCTGGGAAAAAGAATTAGGTATTATGTGCACTATCTTACAATGATGTTACCAAACTCACAATGGAATTTATATATCTAGAGAACAAAAAAAAAAGCCATGACATAATGTGTGAAAAATTGAGAAAATCAACATGGAAGGTGAAGGCTTCAAAATAGGAAAATTACTTTATACATGAAACCTCAGTTCAAGGAAAAAAGAAGTTACTCCTTGGTTCTTTTAACCTAAATTTATTTATTTATTTTCACATAGCATTTGTTAATTTCATTGTATAACACGGGTCGCCATGTCACATGACGTGTCATTGCATTGCCAGTAATGGGGTAGGCGCAGCTTCAGTATGATGAAACTGGCCCATGAGCCGGCAGTTTGACACCCCTGTTATATAATAATTGTTTTACTATAATCAAACTTCTTTTGTTCATTAAACTAGGCTTGTAGTGTTTCACATTTCTGGGGTGAACGAATCCCAGGAAACTTGCACTTTATAGTTCAATTTCTAGTCCTTTATGAATATTCTATTTTTTCTAGTGTTCATTCTCTAATTTTTCTACTATATCTAGAATAGGTTTGAATTTGCAATCGACAAAAAAATGCACTTTTATATATAATGTCAGAAAGGTGGCACTTTCTGAGATCTGTTTGGAAGTATAATCGCTTTACTTTTCTGCTGAGAATGCAGGAAAAAAAATCAGCATCAGGATAATACTTTATAAAACCCTCCCTAGACAAACATAATTGCTACTTCTGGTCCATGAGAGGATTATGTCTTAAACAGTCCTTCCCCCCACCCATCCTCCCACCATCTAATTTGAGTCTTTATTTTTTGTGGTAACCTCTTAAGCTCTGCTCATTCAATCTATTTTATCTCTGTATCTTTGTTCTCTTTGGTTGCCTACTCATAAAGAAACCTTCTTTGAGTAGCATGCTGAAAATCCTTGAGCAGTTCAATTTCAGTCTGAAACACAATGCCAGTTGCATCCTTTCTTCCAGTTTCAATCCCAATATCCTGGTGCAGGAGGAATAGCAACTGCCCAAGTAGAACAATAGAATTATTTTCTATTCCAGATGATCATCTGTCTCACTATACAGTTATGAATAACAATAATTTCTCAATCCTTATCAGCACTGCTGCACACACCAGAGCTTGATAACATTATAGGAATAAGAAATGACTCCTACCAAGCTGCCAGTGGAGAAGTAATAAATACCCATTTATTGAAAAGAGGATCGCTTGTGCTTTTTATATATTTTTAAATTCACCTTACAAAGGATATTTGTCTACTGCAATCCTGAAAACTAACCCCAAGGGCTACTGTGCAGAGACTGCTGCTGGCATAGAATCTCACCTTCAGTAAGAGAAGGCAATTTGCTTCTGACTATATTGAGTAAAGATAAAACAGTTCAGTCTGAGAGAAGAACAGAACATGCTGTCCTGCTTTCTATTTGCAGCACTATAAGGCACTCAGTGCTTTACAGAAACCACACACACTATCATTTCTCTATCTCATCTACAGTGTATGTTCAACAAAACAAACTGTTCTAAGTAAATTACAAAAATACATTTTTCTATACTTCCTGGTAAAACTTTTACAGAATGGAAGCAAATCTACAATTGTGATATGGTGGTAGGAGCATTTGGCATTCAGATTTGGTTCCTGACATATCAGACTCAGAAAGCTATTATTCAGAACATACGCCTTGGGCTACATAGATTATTTGTCTGGTATTACAGACATTGTGCATATACCTTTCTGCTTTTATCAGGTGACGGGAGAAAAGATGGGTGGATCATCTCACATCCATATTTGCAGCACATAGAATTGAAAATGCTGTGTCCATAGTTATCCTTTAGGTGTAGGTTACAAGACAAAGCTGAAATATTAAGCCCATACTGTTTTGGTCCCCAGGCAGGTAAGAATGGGAAAGTACGGTTTCTATGCACCCAAAGAGGGGCACCATTGCTCTAACTATTCATTTGCACTTAGAGCCAAACTACATTAATCAACTGATGTATTAATCGGTCACTGCAATCCTAAGGATATAAAATAATTTTGCTACAAAATTCTTAGAGCAAATGTTGTATTTTCACCTATTATGCAAAGGTGAAGGAAGGAAATTATGCAAAGATTATCATTTTTGGAAAAGGAGATTTGATGGTTCTGAGAAAAGACTGTAGACTATTTATGAAATACTGCACCTTTAGGTGAATGTTGGAATGGTTTACAGTATACAGTATACCTATAATGTGTTTTTTTTTCATTCAAGTTAAGCATTTTCTGTCCTCTGCTGTGTATGGACTGTGTAGAAATGGCTCTTGAATATATTTACAATTATTATTGATCTTAGATGATAACTTAGAACATATTTGAGCTACTTGAGGAAATAAACCTCCTTAGAAATAATGTAGTATGTCAGCCTAAGTCAGACCTGAAGCAAAGAACAGTAGCTTATGCTTTCTTGATAGGAAAGGAAGAAAAAGAAAGGAAAATTAAGGGCATAATTGTACAGATTTTTATTGCATAAACCAATTAACTCATGTAATGTGAGTCTTTTAATGGATAGAAATAAGCAATAAAGGAAGCCACCTCAAAGCTTGCAAGGTTGACTCAGCCTTCCATCCTTCCGAGGTAGGTAAAATGAGGACCCAGATTGTTGGGGGCAATAAGCTGACTTTGTAATAATGCCGCTTGGGGTGTGTGTGAAAGCCCTAATAAGCAGGCATATACATAGAATGAAGGCTATTGCTAAGTTTGTAAGCCGCCCTGAGTCTTCGGAGAAGGGCGGGATATAAATGCAATTAAAATAAATAAAATAAATAAATAAATTCCATTCTTCCCAATTTGGTGCTCTCAATTGTGTTCCAACTGAAATTTACATAATTCTTAACTGCTTATAACCCACTTGTGGCGCAACTGTTTTATAACTGTTTTATAATTTATTAATTGTTTAATTGGGCAGGACATTAGATGATGACATTTGAATTAGATAGTACTCAGTCATAAAATAAAGGTTGTTGAAGGAAGATATTGTAATAATTTTACTTTAAACTAATGACATCCTACATAAGTAGAGCCTTAATTCACCAAATATGGAAGAAACTATTCACATTTGGAAAACAGAAAAATGAAACTGGTAAGAATGCCATTTTTCTAGGATTTTTTTAAAAAATATGCAGCTGTTATGAACATATTCTTTCATATAAAAGATCTGATTATCTTCCCTCCCTTCTCTTGATGAATCACTTTTAAAAGTGCTTTTCATCAGAAAAAAAGTTAAGATATAGGAGAATATTTTTTTCCTTTTTAAAGAGATGTCTTTTACCCTAAACACATTGATAAAATGCAATAAAGATGATCTACAAATCATTCTTTCTAAAAGATATACAGCAAGCTTCTTTAAAATTAAAAAAAATGTACTAGACAGATGGCAATATGCTTTCTTCTTCTTTGTTTTTATTACTCCAAGTTGTGCATAAGGTACCTAGCATAAGTTTACATTCATCCTGAGCATCAGTTTTAGCATGAAAATGGTATAGAACACTGAAAATTACAATGTTTATGTAAGCTACATTTTGTAATAAAGGTAAAGGTAAAGGTTCCCCCGCACGTGCGTGCTAGTCGTTTCCGACTCTAGGGGCCAGTGCTCATCTCCGTTTCAAAGCCGAAGAGCCAGCGCTTGTCCGAGGACTTCTCCGTGGTCATGTGGCCGGCATGACTAGACGCCAAAGGCGCACGGAACGCTGTTACCTTCCCACTGTAGTGGTCCCTATTTTCCTACTTGCATTTTTACCTGCTTTCGAACTGCTAGGTGGGCAGAAGCTGGGACGAGTAACAGGCGCTCACTCTGCTACGCGGCACTCGGGATTCGACCCGCCAAACTGCCGACCTTCTGATCGACAAGCTCAGCGTCCTAACCCACTGAGCCACCGCGTCCCTTTTTACATTTTGTAATACATTTCCTCAATTTTTGCTACAAACCCACTCATGCATAATTTACATTGTTCCCATTTCCTATAAGTTTCAAATAAACAATAAAATGGATTAGTGATGCTTGTTTAACTAGTGATTACTATTAGGTCTGTTTATACTTATATAAAAGATCCCAGTGTAAAGTAATGAGGAAAAATAAAGGAAAAGTGAAGATACTGGGGCTGTGCAAATGGGAAGGCTCACATGTTTTGTTTTGTTTTTTAGAGATATGCACTGTAAATTTGAAATCAATACTCTGTATATAAGCTCAACATGTGGCCCTTTTTTTAACTTAGAAGTAAATTTTACTATGTTTAGCTGCATTTTCTCCTTGTACATGGATGGAGAATTTGAGGGCTTGAAAATTTATCCAGTTTCCCAGCAATTCCAACTAACGTGATTAGTAGTGAGGTATTGTGGGGATTATAGCTTAACAGAATCTGGAGAGTCACAATTTTCTTATCCTGAAGATGGATGTTATTGCAACTATAACTATGGGTAAAATTATGTAGATATTCAAGTTTCCTGCTTGAAGTCGAAAAGATGTTCCAGAGCTTGTGGGAGTACTATTTCAGAGAAGTCATTGTCACCTTAAGAAGTTGCAAATAGATGCTATATTTGTTCCCCTTTGTGCTCTAAACTGCTAAATACCACTAACTATAGATATATCCCACATAATCCATTGTTAACTGCTTATAATATATATAATTTGGGACAATATAAATTAAAGATCTTACATATTTACCTGCATCATTTCAATCAAAAATTCATACTTTTTTGCATATCTTATATTTTAACATTAGTTTTTTCCACATCTTTCATTTTCTTCCAGGTTTTCCAAACACCAATTCTTTATATCACCAAAAAATTATTTCTCCCATATTCAGAACCTGTCATCACCCTGTATTTCATCATAAACAGTCAAATTAATCATGACTTTAGATTTATTTGTACATATGAACACAGCCTTAAAACACTATTTGAAAAAACATTTTTCCTAAATAAACACTCACAAATAATACTATTCTCATTCATTTCTCTCTCTTTTTTCCTTTGGATCACATTCTTTTAGAATATTGCACAATTTACTCAGAATTTATCCTTTATTATTTTGTTCATTGAATATTAATATAATATCACCAACCAAACTATGAATTCCTATTTTCATACCACCAACAACAATCTAGATGACTCTAATTCATACTTTCTAACGAATGTTTTAGACTTTATATTCAAAATTTAAGCTACTGCATATCTTACTTTCATATATATATTCATCAACTCACTTCACAAGAGCAGACAACTTTCATTCAAACCTATCACATTCCCTTTATTCCTAGTTTTACAAACATGGAACATGGCTATCTGTCCTACCTACCTACCTATCATTAATTCATATTCTTCATGATATATTTGACTTACATTCAAATCACAATCTTCTGTATGCCATGACAGATGGGCCAATGCATATTGGTCTCCCCTGCCAGCAAGGCTTTGGTTAACCAAGTTTTCATGTAATGCTATGTTACTGACTGTAGTAGGACCCATGCCAAGCAGCATTCCCTGTTACTAGTAAGGATACAGTACCAACTATAGTTTACACAGTTTGGCCAATTTTTGCAAGTACAGCCAAAGTTTTTTTCCAAGAATTTTCTTTGCAAGTTAGGATCTGTAAAGATTATTTTGAAAGTAAGCATGCTGTTGTTCATCTTCTACAACCAAGAAGTAGTGACACACAATTATTAATTTAATTACTTAAATAATTATTTTTATCAGCATTATATATGATTCCCTAATTATACAGTCTTCAAAACCTAGCTTTCAGAACCTCTGCTATGCCACTTTAGATTTTGCTTCTGATAATTCAGCAACAGTTTTAATTACAAAAATACTTCAAAGTGGGGAAAAGGCCATATGATGCTATCAGAGCATTTTCACTGTTTTCAGACTGTCCAGTTTTTAAGCTTTAATTAATATTGTCTATGTTACCAAAAGCAAGATCTGGGAAGGAATGAAAAAACTGCTACTGGCAGATGGACAAGCCAAAATTAAGTAAGACTGGCCATAATTGTTCTTAAGTGGAAAGAGGCTTCCGTGATTTAAAATATATTCTAGAAAAAGTACAGGACTAAGAGTATTATACATATTAAGTTATTAACATTAAGCATTACTCAAAAGCTGCACACTTTAGAAGAAAAACAACTAGTATAAATATTCTATCAGATATACCCCTTAAAGCAAAGTCTTTAATTCAACTTTTCTCAATAGTACCTTCAGAAATTTTGGATTATGGCTCTCATTTCCATCCAATATGATCATTAGCCTGGATGCTGGAATTATAATCCAACATATCTGGAGGCATCTGGTTGGGAACATGTTTTATACTAGAGCATGATTAGGCCTGATCTTCCTTTCTGGGAGCCAATTCAAGATTGATTATATTAAAAGAGAAAAAAAGTTCACACTGATCAATTGGCTGAATCTGTTGTATCGTGATATAGCTGACTATTGTATAGACTATTTTATCCATATTTCAATAGTTCAATAGAACAGAGAAAAGTTAATTAAAATAAGAGAGAAAATATTTCATCTTGTAATCTTGCAAATATTTAATCAATGCAGTTTATCCACTAACATGTAGGTGGGTGGGAGGAATGAATAATTGATCCTAAAATGTACACAAAAATATAGCATCATCAAAGATAATTGGAGCACAGAATTACTGTTTACTCACCCCTTCACAAAAGAAAATGATAGTATCATTTACAGTCAGTTCATATCCTCATTAAAAGACACTAGTAAATTTATGGATTTTTCCCCATATATTTTATGTTTGGTAGATTTTTGTATCCTGTTTCTGGTTTTACTCTTAATGTAGTTATGATTTTTAAAATCTTGGGTAAAGTATGTCTTTATATTACTAAGAAAGAACTAACTAACCTTTGGATGTGCTGCTTTGGTTTCAGAAAGTTAAATGCAGAGATCTTCTGGGATTTTTTTTCACTGCATTAGAAAATCTTGCTATCCACATTATATTTATGTCTTGACCATTTTTTAAAAAAAAATGCCACCAAGTAATCAATGGTGACTGCCAGGCCAGAGGAAGAATCTCAACAAAATATTTGTATGGGCAGCTTCCTAAACATTGGCCTGGCAAAATAGCCATAGTAAGAATAAATTAGATGTTGTGCTAGTTGTTTAGGAGCTCCCATTTTAATTTCCCAAAATGAGAGATTAAATGCCAACCATGTTTGCAGTGGAGCATTCAATCGAAAATTTGAGGGATAAATTCCATTATTTAAAAAAGGGAAGCAGCATCAAATAGGATGTTGCCAGTATAATAACAGCCAGCTCTTTATGTCTATTTTTAAAAGTCTAATCCTCTGTATCTGAGTCCAGGTATGAACTAGTACAAATTGATATGTTCAATAAATTCAAGTAGAAACTTTGGAAGCTGTGTTCCAGAATAGGCATGTTTCTTCTATTCAACTCTTTCATATAATAATTGCATGATTTTAAAAGGAGCTGAGATGCCTGGTGCTATCTATCTGTCTGCCGGTCTGTCTGTCTGTCTGTCTGTCTGTCTGTCTATTTATTTATTTCGGTATATGATGTTGTAACGTTTTTTATGTGTAACTGACAATAAGAGTTTGCAGAAATCATCCTTTATCTAGTTTTATAGGTCATCAACAGTGCACAAGGAAAGTTGGCCACATCTTCAAGGAAATGGTGTGCAAAAAAAATATTACTATATAAATAAGTAAGCAATAAGTGCATTCAGAGGACTGGATATGTCTCATTCTAAGGTACTGTATATATTAATTATTTTGTTCATTCTTCCTCATTTTTACCACTCTAACATGGATCTTTGTCCTGTTATCTGTCCTAAAACTCTTGCTGTCCTTTATCTTGTTTACTCCTTTTTTTAATTATTTCCAAGTTTGTCATCCTCATATTAAAATATGTAAAAGAAAATGCATCACAGAGAATAAAATGACATGATCCATAAAGAGAATAGAGTCTGTTAGCATCTCCTCTCTATACTAAAAAAAATCACAGGTTTTTAGAGTGATTCAGTCCTAAAACTACATACCGTATTTCCCCAGAAGTAAGACCCAGCCCCAAAGTAAGCCCTAGCTTGATTTTGGGGGGTGGGCCTAATAAAAGCACTTCCCTAAAAATAAGCCATAGTTTTGGGGCAAGGCACACACCTAAAAGTCAAGTTAGGACAGTGGTAGGAGGGGTGAAGCTGTGCCCCACACCCCGCACCCACTTACCTTACCAGTAGGACTGCCACAACCAGTCCTCCCACACCCTGACATGCCAGTGCTGCCACTCATGGCAGGAGGTTGCACAGCGCTTCAGGCCATTTCTGCTGCTCATGGCAGGATGTCACATGGCATTTCGGGCTGTTCTGCTGCTCATGGCAGGATGCTGTGTGGCTCTTTGTGCTGTTTTTCTGCCACAAGCAATGGCAATGGCTTCTTGCCATGAGTGGCAGCAACGGCATGAAGTACTATGCGTCCTGCTGCCCTGAGTAGCAGCAATGGCCCCAAGAGCCATACAGCATCCGGCCGCAAGTGGCAGCAAGCAGCTGCTGAAGAAGTCAAGCAGTGGCAAGACAGGTGTTGGGGTATGGGAGGCCTAGCTGTGGTACTCCTAAGGCAAGACATCCCCCGAAAATAAGACCTAGTGCCTCTTTTGGAGGAAAAAAAAATATTAAGACCGGGTCTTATTTTGGGGAAAATACGGTATATTTAGTTACCTGCATATAAAAGTGAAAATTGTAGAAGTAATTGCATTCTGAGGTATATTGTAATTGCATGTAAAAAGACTGAATGTTTAAGAAAGTTAGATTCAAAGCTACATATGTGATGAAAGTTAAGTACAAAAGAGGATTTTGCAGTAGTTATTAAAAATAAGATGGTTTAATACATTGAAAAGCAATGATAGCACTTTAGCATCTAGACTTATCTTACATCTGTAGAAACATCCATAGACTGAGATGGTCTGAAATATGTAGATATAAGTTTATACACTCATATGTAGATATTTAGATTATTTTCAGACATAATTGTTAAAAAATATCTGTAAAAGCTAAATAAATGCACATTACTCATATTAACAATTACAAGCTCATAGGTTATAGCTTTTGAGCACTAATACTTTTTTTATATTTTAAATCCAGACTACAACATATCATTTTTATTCTTCTGTTCAGCATGATGGCAAACTATGCAGGAATCAATAAATGAACTCAAAAGCCACACGGCATCATTGTAATTGCTGTTCTTCTCAATTCTATCCTTACATAATCGATAGAAATTGGATGCCAGAACTAAGCTGTGAGAGTCAGTTAATTATATTGTCTTTCATGTTCAAGAGGAAGTATATTAAGAAATTGCTAAAGCTAGGTGAATCTTAGAAAATCTATATATTAAAGGAGGATTCTTACTGTTATATTTTCAGTGCTAGATCTTGCTTTCATTGATTTAGTATGCTTTGGCTTCCCAAACAATAGGTGAATTTGTTCAATGGAGAAAGTAAAAGTTAGTGATATCACTTTTGGATAAAGTATACATTCCATGCACATGTTTGTAATAAAATTCCAACTCCATTTCTCCTTGAAGTAGGGAGTAAGGGGAACAGCTCCAGAACTGAGAATAAATGTTCTGGAATGAGAAATGTGGTGAGAGAACATGAGTATCTTCTCTTGTGTACATTTTTGGCATTTCAGATTTCCCTAAAATATTATTCCATGACCATCAAAACCATTCCTTCCTGTGGGATGCCAGATTTGTGCTTGGTAAAGGAAGCATGTTTCTGGAACACCCCAGGAAAGGGTGGTGTGGAGTTTTTAGCAGTGGGGCACAGCATAATTAAGGAAGCTCCAAGGGAACTGTAATAACGCCCTAGAATGTGCAGCCTTTCTGGTCTATTCTACCCACATTAGCTTTTTTCAAGAATTAGATGGATTTTTGCTTTAACCAGCATTGTAGGAAATAATCTCTGTATTTACATATTTCTGTGCTTTCTTACATATACAGAACAGGAGAGGCAACAGTGGAAAATACTTTATTATGATGGCAGGAAGCATGTGGTAGCAGTTTTTTTAATAACAAAACAAGTGTTTTATGTAATTAATGCATTTGCATGTATACTACATCTTTATACAGCATGATACCGATACAATATGTATAAATATGATGACATAAACATACAAATAAACTTAAAATAGTGCACTTTGTTCATATGTTAACTTAGATTTAAGTATAGAACTAGAACAAAGTGCTCTGGCCAATTATTCATAGGCTTTAATATGGAGGCATCAGCTTCATTTTATGGACATGTGTGATAAAAATAACAGTGATAATAAGCCCGCCAGAGAACATTAACCTGCAAGTTTCAGCTGGATGCCTTCAGTAGATTCATGGCAATAACCTTTTCAAATATTCCCCCTGTACTTCATAAAAGTAGGGATGAAACAAAAACAGTATAAATACTCCACATCATTTAGCAAAGAGCCTAGATTTTGCTGAACCAATGCAGAATGTGTCCTACCACAATTTTAAAAAACTGAATTAAAGATACAATAAGGCCTTTTAAATTTATTTATTTCTGGGGAATGAAATTTTGGTGGCATGATTCAGGAATTACCACTTTCCTGCTGGTCTGCTTTGCTGCCTCTAATTACTGAATTTTCTGAGGTACTAAATAGGCTGATTCAACCAACTGGTCCTCCTTCAGAAGAATCCTCTCATTAATGGCAGGCCTTGGTTACATCACGGTTGTGGCTTACTAGTGTAATCTGTGGTAGTTAATTAGTACAGGCAGCAGAAGCACGCTGGCATAATGTTAAAGCATCAGACAGACCACAGAGAAAGAGACTTGGCATAGAAAATGTGGCATTCACAGACATGTTATCTCTATGCTTATAAATAATAAATACCTGGGCCAGCATCTATTAGTATTTTGCCCCAACCATGCAGAATTACAAAAGAAGATTTAATCCATATACCATATGTATCCGTTCAACTCAGTGTGTGTTCTTCACTGATCACCTTGAGCCCATATTCAAGTGCTGAATTGAATTCCCAGTTATGCTGGCAGGACCAGCACAGAGGTGTCACATTCCATTAGCACAAGAGAAACAACTTAAGGCTTCTGGCTGCTCAGAAGCTGAGAGCTGAGAAGTGAATGAAGCTCAAAATCGTGTTAGCCTTGTGACCCCTAAAAGAACTCACTCGGATAGGTAGACAGATTAAATGAGGTGATATTGCCTGTTGCCTGCTCTTGCCAGTGTCAGAGAGTCCATCATACCACTCCTCAATCTTCAAGATTCTCCAAGTTCAGAAATGAAATTATGCTTGAAACAGCTGCAGAAACCACAAAAAAGCTACAAAAAGTATGGAGCCTTTTGAAAGATTGCCGGAAAATCAGTGTTTAAAAAAATGACTGCTGCTGGAGCCCAAAAGTCTTCCAGCAGTTTCAGTTTCAGCAGTTTTATCAATCTTATCAAAAGTAGGGTCCTAGAGTAAGCCTTTATCTATAAAAAGATCTATTTTTTCTATGAACTTAGACACAGAGGATGAACCCTCAGCCTTCTGATTTCCCACAGCCTAGCAGCCTTCTCTTTCTAAAAAGGCATATAAATTTAATAAAGAGTAATAATAATAGACCTGGCTTTCTTTCAGCCATTAGAGCTGAGAAAGAGAGTTTCTCTTTCCCCAGCTAATGATTTGTCCCCTTTGCAAATTCACTGTCTGCAATAGCCTGGAAAATTTTGCACAGCCCTTCTACATGCAGTTCTAATCTGATCTAGCAAGCTTCTTCTTGCATTTATAACAATATTTCAGATAAGTTAAAGTTAGCCAAGACACTTTAGCAAAATAAAATCTGTGATTTCACAAGGGAGGATATGAGGAATGTGTGTGTTTATGCAAGGCAGTAGTTCCTTATTTTAAAAAGAGAAATGATGACTTCTAACAGTAAGATTTCAGGGTCAAACCCACCCTGTTTCCTTAAAACTTAACTGTAAGTTATTGTTTAGGTGATACTAATTTCCTGATCTCTTCAAAACAAATAGCTGTTGCCCAAACCTTACAAGTACAATTTCTACAATGCAGTTATTATTCCCACCAGAATTAACTTATTCAAATAATATGAAACCATCTTCACTTAGTGGCTTGAGGAAATGAAAAAAACCGGGAAGGGGGAACTGTTCTTGTGTGGTAAACAATGTTACTGATGTATGCACATATACATTGAAAGCACGCACTCATATGGATATTGCTAATGTGTGAAGCTTAGTAATAAAACCAACATTTCAGAAGCAGTTGAACACAGCTTCTGAGATCTGCAAATGAGCATCACATACTGTCCAAAGGCTATTATACGAGGACAAATTATGCATTGCAAAGATCATTTGGAGGTTGGAGATACTTCCCATGTAATCTATCAGATCCCCTACATGGATTGCCCATGTGACTATGTAGAACAAATGGGGAGGAAGCTAACCACCAGACTGCAAGAACACAAGTGAGCAGTCAGACAAGGAGATCCGAACTCATTGGTAACTTCACATTACAATGAACAAGGACACACATTTAATTTCACAGCTACTAAGATCATTGGCCATGCAGGTACGAAGATAGGCAGGGAAATGATTGAAACCTGGGAAATGGGCCCCTTGTCAGTTAACAGGAGTGCTGATTTACCACCAGCTTATTAAATACTTAGGAGCTGAGGGCACAAGAAAATGACAGCCAGTCCCCAGCCATCAATGCATCAATCAACCAATAGGAAGGTCACATAAACACGACTCACAGAACAGCCCAAGGACATATTTCAGTACAGAGAAGTTCCCAGCATGAATCCAAAAGCTCGGAAGAGTAACTCTCTAGTCCCGGTAACCAACCCAAATTCAATTTTGCATAAAACCAAGTAACTAACGTAAGTTTGAAGTTTAAGTGTCTTAATAATTATTTTATTAAGTTTAGAGACATAAAACAGAACAATTAAAATCAAAATGAAAATCACCAATAGTGAAAAGAATGTTTTAAAATCCCAGGCCAAAGATCTGGTTCCTCACCTCAGTAAACAAAGCATTCTGGAAACCAGGACATGGAACTACATGGATCTTAAGGGCTGAGTTACACTAGGTGTAAAGAAACCTCCTCAGACAATGTGCAGATTTAATGCAGATTTAAGTTTAAGAGATAGATATTCTACATTATAAATGCATGGAACTTTTCATGTATCCATGCTAAAAAACTCACTGCAAGACCAGGACAGTTCCCAGAATATTTTTAAAAGGAGTCCACTAAAAATTGCATTGTAGATGTCCAATATAGACATGGTAAATAAAACATTAAAAACTACCCTTCCCCCCTCCTCCCAAAATCAAGCTCTTACTGACACAAAAAAGTGTGTGAAAGCTCACCATCTCATAACCACAGAGGTAAAGGATGTTTTTAGAACATGATGAACCTTTACTCAGCTGTCATTAAGCTATACTTTGTGTTCTCTGTCAAGTTATTTATATAACTTTAACAGAACTCAGCTTCTTGACTATGCATATGTGAAGACTTTTCACCTCCCAAACTGATAATATCAGTTCATGTTTATTTTTTTTAGAGCCAACTACCCTGTGCTCTTCAGTTCCACCCTTTGCAGTAAAAACATTGAATTTATAGACTTCCAGATATTGCAAACTACATCTTTCAGAATTCTTCACAACTATGTTTAAGGCTTCTAGGACCTGCTTTACAATCAGAGTTTTGCACCACTTTCTCTTTATTCTAAAGAAAACTTTTTCCAGTGCTTTTCCATCAGTGAAACACAGAACAGGAAACAAGACTTTAGAATAAAAAAAAATCCACTGATATAATATATCATTAATTTCATTTTACTTTCTGAAATTATATATCATCATATTTCTCTTCTTTCTATAATATAACCTGTCTAATCATTAAAATCATAAAACATAAATTGTTAAGTACATTTTTTTTATCTTTTACATAAAATGTCTATAAGGGAATTCCAGTCAGTAGTAAATGTATTATCTTCATCCTGATCAAATAAATTGATTTAACCATCCAGCAGGTTCTATCATTTCACCATTTGATTCCACCTTCACCATCTATTCGTCCATCATGGGTAACGCAGAATCTTTTGAAAGATTAGTGCATTTTCTATCAGCCAAAATTTCTGTGTGGTCTTTACAGGCAGACTCATGTAGAACAAATTACCTCAGTTTAACAGAAATACAGCATGGACAAAAGGCCAAAAGTGACATGCCAGCCAAAGCAGGCATTGGACCACACTTTCTTCTTACAAGAGCCAGGAATCTATGGGGATCTTCACATTATGAACTCTTGGGAAGCACAATTGTATCAAGAGTCAAGATTATATAGTCCTAAAAGCAATAGTTATATGAATTAAAACCTACCCTGTCTTGCTTGGGTTTCCCCTATCCAGACCCTGACACTCTCTCATCCTCATGTCAGAAATTCTACTAGAATTCCTAATGGACCTACATAGCTGAAGCATACAGCTGTGCATTAATCAGCATTTTAATGATACCTCAACCTGAATCAATGTATAATTTCTCTCCTTATTGATCAGGAAAGGCTAAACAATTTCAGCATCTAAGAAACAGAAAAATAGTAGGCTTTATCTCATCTTCATATTGGAGCCCAACTGTTTACAGTTTTTACACTTCAGGTGGCATAGCCAACTCTTTTTTTTATTATTTTATTTATTTATTTTTATTTTATTTTAATTCCATTTATATCCCGCCCTTCTCCAAAGACTCAGGGTGGCTTACAAGCTTAGCAGTAGCCTTCATTCTATGTATATGCCTGCTTATTAGGGCTTTCACACACACCCAAGCGGCATTATTACAAAGTCAGCTTTATTGCCCCCAACAATCTGGATCTTCATTTTACCTACCTCGGAAGGATGGAAAGCTGAGTCAACCTTATAAAGGTTACATGTCAAGTATGGCTGCTATATGATCATCACATATTCAAGGAAAGTAACCATTGTAGCTTCAGATGATCCTATATCAAACCTCTAAGCAGTCTTAGTAAATATTTCCAACAGCAAAGGATGCAAAGAGATGGAGCTCTGTATCATCTTGATAGATTGCCTATGGCTGCCACTAGCTCTGATCCATTATGTTCTTGTGTTTCAACAGTTAAAGACGCTGAGCTTTTGAGCTGGAAAGCCAATGGCCTGGGTTAGAAACCCAAGTTCCACATGATGGAATGAGATCCCGCTACTTGCTCCAGCTCCTGCAAATATAACAATTTGAAAGCATGCAAATGTGAGTAGATAAATAGATACCACTTCGGTGGGAAGGTAATAGCATTTCGTGTCCCTTGGCATATAGTCATGCTGGCCACATGATCATGGAAGTATCTTTGGACAACACTGACTCCTTCAGCTGAGAAACAAAGATGAGCACTGTCCCCTAGAGTCAGACCCAACTGAAAAGGAAACCTTTACCTTTACGTTTGTGTGAAATAGCCATTTCAGGTAATTAACCAAAAACATGAACTTAATCTTGAAGGGAAAGAGAACATGACACTGGTGAATTGACTGGACAACCCCTTGCTTTATGTCTCACTTTATTGTATTTTATTTGTTATTATTTTAACCTATAAATAACATTTGGAAGCAAGGTAGTTCATAAAATTACAAAAAATGTAATTTTTTAAAAGTTAAAAATATAAAAATCAATGCAAACTAAAACATACATGAAAAAAATAGGAGAAAATAGAAAATGGAGAAAAGAACAGAACAGAAAATAGAAAGAAAAAATGAGAATCTCTATTTTTATATGACTTTTCCCTCATAACAAGTATGACTGATAATAGTTCTTTATCACCTTCTCTTAAAATACAACAGTCTTTTGTCTACTAGTCATTCAGTCCTTGTCAACTAAAATCAATTAAGGATTACAGAGATAATGACATAGTATCTATTGTAACTTTGATAAAGTAAACCAACTTTGCATCGCTTCCATTTATTTTTAACAATCTTCATGTTTATACCTTTCAAATAATGTCTTGGAACTTGATTTCATTTTTCTTTGTCTTCCTTCTCACAAAATCCTTAAAAACTTTAAAAGTCTCTTGTAAATCCAATATAGGAAAGCTATCTAGGTCACTCTTTTTATTTATTATGTATGTACCCCTTTTATTTATTAAAACATTAATTTCATTTGTATATCTATTGTAGCAACTTTTAAATCCACTTTTAAATCAGACTCAGTCTTATCCAGGAGAATTTGTTCCATACCATATATCTTCCATACATATTTTACATACACACTTTCAGCAATGCCAATTTTAAAATTTCTTTGTCCATTCTTCACAAATACCCTTCAATGCATTCATTGTTAAAGTATTTTGTTCCATTCCATATTAATAAGTTCAATTTAAGTGTTCTTCTCCTTTAATTATAATTTGATTTCCTCTAGTAACCAACAACCTACAGTATGTTTTTTTAATAATTCAAAGTATTTCCCATGGGAAGGATCCTTATAATTAGTTTCAAAATCTTATTTCAAATCCTGTTTGCAACTTTCTAAATATTCGAATCAACTTTTTGCTCTTCTTCCAAATTTAAGTCCTTAATCTATTTAAAACATTTACTAAAGATTGAAGGAAACTCACCCAATGCTCTAAAGCTGATCATTGTGAAGATTCCTAATAATTAAAAACCATTAAGAAGTGATCTCCAAAAAGTAATAAATGGAGCTCAGCTAACATTACATCATATGGGCTACATTATGACTGTGAGCTTGAAATCCCTTGACTCCCAGCCACTTTAATCTCAAGTCAACCAAAAACCTCTGTTCATGAGAAGCAGTTGCCCCGAGTACATGTGGGTGATTTCATTCTCTCCTTTCTCTGGAGAGTTTTACCAGCCAAAAAACCACAGACTGGCCCCTGATCTTTGCCACAATGTGGTCCTCAGTTCTTCAAGAACATCTAGTTTGTTATAAATTCTTATCAAAAGTTCAGAATACAATTCACTTTTAACTGAAATGAATATGGACTAAAGAGAAAGAGAAAGGGAATTGCACTAAATCACCAGAAGCTTGCAATCTAATGGGCAGTTCTGTGTTTTAAATTAAGAGTATTTCATATCAAGGAAAGTTGAGTGATGATCAAATGTATTTTATATATGTAATGATGGGAATGAAGGAAAAACAGCAAAACCCTGTAAACATCTTGAAACACAAACAGAATGGCTGCCTCGTGATGGCTATTAGAGTATCTTTTCAGGGAAAATAGAAATGCATCTGTTCAGGTTTTTTAAAATCTCTTCTATAATGTAAAACAAAACCAATAGTTGGTGAGAGCCTGCCTGAGCTTACTGGGCCCAATTGTCGTCCCACATAAACTGAAGTGCCTTGGGTCTTGACCCTGCTAATATCGTAAAGAATAAGCAAAATCAATGTTCAGCTGCCTTCACCATTACCAATCCTCTCATCACTGTAGTCATAGACGTAATGATTTCTGAAACCATTCGCTTATGCAGACTGACAGCAATGATTAAACACTACACCAAATCCAACTTGCTAATCTATTTATGATTTGAAAAATGAAAATGCTTAGCTATCTCTGTTACATACCAAACCCGGGGGAGCTGTCAAGCTCCGCGGAAAAACCCCGACCCGGCAGCCGTTGACAGTTGACAGCTGTCAAAAGGCTGCCGGAAGAAGCAACGCATGCGCACAGGCTAGCGAGCAGCTTTTGACAGTGACAGCTGTCAAAAGAGCCACTGAGAGCATTCACGCATGCGCCAAATCCTACCCAGCTGTCTGCCGCGTGAGCTGTCAGCTTGCTGGTTCTCAACCAGGTCCTCCGGCCAGCCGGCTGCCCAGCTGGCATATCCCCCAGCAACTAAGCAAACACCGCCCCCGGGAGCTGTCAGTCTGCCGGGAGACTATTGGCTGCCGCCCTAGCGGCGGGAAAAGCACAGTTCACTGATTGGTTACAAGTTTGACAGTTCTCTCTATAAAAGCCGGGTTTCGCGCGCCTGTCAGCTGTTCGGAGCTGAAGCCAAATAAACATCTGAACCTGCCTGCCGACTCCCTCTCGTCTATCGCCGAACAATTCACCTGGCGACGAGGATGGGATCCTGGTACTACAGAGCTGACTCTTGAGCTAAGTCACAACTAGAAGGAGTTCTGATCCCTCCAGCTGTTAGTCACTGCTGAAGTCACTTTTCCTGAGGGCAAAGGAACCCTTCTGCAACTTGAACAGTACCAAGGACCCACGTCATGGCGAACTTAGGCCACATCAGGGAGTTCGATGTCCAGCATCCCGAAGGATGGGAATCACACTGGGGGCAGGTCGAGGGCTACCTCGTCGTCAACAAAATAACGGAGGACCGTCACAAAGCCGCGGCCCTACCGTGCCTCAGTGGCCCTGTGCCTCAGCGGTCCTGCCGTCTACGACATCGCCGTCGGACTCTGCAGCCCGGACCCCGTCGCGACAATCCCCTACGCCGAGCTAACTGACCGCCTCTGCAAGCATTTCATGCCCCGGCGGTCTGAATTATATTGGCGGCTTCACTTCGCCCGCCGACGCCAGCAACCCGGCGAAGCTTCCACTGCATTCATCGCGGGGGTGCGGCATGCCGCCCGCAGATGCCATTTCCCGGACCTGGAAGACTGCATCAGGGATCAAATCATCGCCGGTCTTTCAAACGAACGGCTTCAGCGGAAATTGGTGGCCAAGCCCACTATGGACCTCGCTGAACTCACGCTTGAAATCATGGCGTATGAGGACAGCCACCGCGAGGTCTCACCAACGCGCAGGGACGGCCCCAATGGGTCAGTCCATCAGGCCTGGGAGACAGCCAGAGACTCCCAGGAGGCCGGCGTCGATGCCATCATACCCTGATTCAACAGGATGGTCACCGACCAAGAGAGGAACCACAGACCAGCCAGGCCAGGGGGTGCCGGGCAAAGACCCATCTCCACGGGGCCCAGGACCAAGTGTGCCAGCTGCGGGGGTGCCCACGCCAGGGCCACTTGCCGGTTTAGGAATGCCAAATGCCACGGGTGTGGGAAGACCGGGCATATCCGCTCTGCGTGCCGTAGCCAGAACCGGGAGACCCTCCACGAACTTGAGGAGATTCCGGCAGGTAGGACTCAAAAATCCCCCCCTGCCCAAAAAACCTCCCAGCCCTCCGTATTATCTATCCTCGCCAAACAGGAAACCGCAGCCATTCACCTTTTACAACCCAAAATCAAAATTTGGGTCAAAATCCAGGGAATCCCGTGTGAGATGGAGGTGGACTCAGGTTCCTCCGTCTCCATAATATCCGGGGACACTCTCCGGGAAATCGGCTCTAAAAGCAAATGCCGCATTCCCCTGCAGCCTTCCAAAGTTTTACTTGCAGATTTCCAGGGGGCCGCCATTAAATTAAAGGGACAGGCAAAGTTAAAGGTGGAATTTAAAGATTTCAAAGGGTACCTGTCAGTCCAAATTGCTGAAGGTCCCAGGGCCAGCCTCATTGGCCTTGATTGGTTCGAGGCTCTAGGTATCCGCCTTGAAGGAACCAACCGCATCCACTCACAAATGTTGGAAAATGTCTGCCACATGTTCGCAGATGTTTTCGATGGGACGCTTGGCAAATATACTGGGCCCCCTATAGACCTTAAGTTTAAACCAGAAGTCGGTCCCATCCGCATTAAAGCGAGAAGGGTCCCCTTCGCCCTAAAACAAAAAATAGAAGCCGAATTAGATCGCCTAGTGGCTTTAGGGGTCCTAGAACCCACAGACGGGGGAACTTGGGAAACTCCTATAGTTACCCCAGTCAAGCCAAACGGGGACGTGAGAATCTGCACGGATTATAAAGCAACCCTGAACCACGCACTAAATCCTCACACATATCCCGTCCCCGCAGTCAGGGACGTGCTGTCCGAAATTGGCTCTGGCTCCATATTCGCCAAACTCGATCTGGCGCACGCGTTCCTTCAACTACCTGTCACCCCAAAAACAGCTGACGCTCAGACGATCGTTACCCACCGCGGCGCCTTTAAGGTGAACCGCCTTCAGTTTGGGATCTCAGTGGCCCCTGGTATCTTCCAGGAAGTAATAGAGAAAACCTTAAAAGGAATCCCCGGGGTTTCCCCCTATTTCGATGACGTGCTCATCGCAGGGAATTCCGAGAGCACTCTAGCAGCTAGGCTGCAAGAGGTGTTAACCAGATTCCGATCAGCGGGGCTTAAACTTAAAAGGGACAAATGCTCCATTGGAGTCCCATCTGTGGAATTTCTGGGCTACAAAATTGACTCGCAGGGAATTCACCCCACCAACTCAAAGATCCTCGCCATCAGGGCCGCCCCTACCCCAAAAAACAAAACGGAGCTCCAGGCTTTCCTGGGGCTCTTGAATTTTTATCATGCTTTCCCACCCGGGAAGGCCACCATCGCAGAACCCCTCCACAGGCTGCTCGATAAAGGGGCAGCCTGGCAATGGACGGCGGCCCACGAAAACAGTTTTAAATCATTAAAACAAATGCTGGCAAGCAACGCGACCATTTCCCACTACCAGGAGAACAAACCTCTCTGCATCGCCTGCGATGCATCCCCCTACGGGATCGGAGCAGTCCTGAGCCATTTGCACAGAGATGGGACGCAGGCTCCGGTGGCCTATTATTCGAGGACTCTATCCAAAACGGAAAGGAACTATGCCCAGATTGATAAGGAGGCTCTGGCAATCGTGGCCGGCATAAAGAAGTTCCATGACTACCTTTATGACCGGCCCTTCACAATTTACACGGACCACAAGCCCTTGCTTGGGCTATTCACCGTTGACCGCCAGACCCCCCAAATTTTATCCCCCAGGATGCTGCGTTGGACCACGTTCCTCGCAGCATACTCCTATCAACTAATCTATAGGCCGGGACACCAAATGTGTCACGCCGACGGCCTTAGCAAACTGCCCCTACCCCTCGTAGACCCAGCCCCAGCCCCAGCAGGTAACATTCTAGCCATCCAAGAACTCCCTGAATGTCCGCTGACAGCCAAAGACATCGCTTCAGTGACCTCAAGGACAAAACTCTGAGCAGAGTATTAGCGTGGGTACACACGGGGTGGCAATCCGCTTGCCCAGGGACAGAGTTCCAGCCATACTTTGCTAGACAATACGAACTGACCTCTCACCTGGGGTGCATACTCTGGGGTTGCAGAGTGATCGTGCCGCCTGCACACAGACCCAGAGTCCTGCACACGTTACACGATGGGCACCCTGGCATCGTAAAGATGAAGGCTCTAGCCCGTAGTTACGTGTGGTGGCCAGCCATTGACCAGGATATTGAGGCACATGTAGCTGGCTGCTATTTATGCCAACAGACCCGTCCAGTCCAATCTAGGGCCCCAATCCACAAATGGGAGATCACCAAAAATCCCTGGTCCCGCATCCACATTGATTTTGCCGGCCCCTTTCAAGGGCAGGTTTTCCTCATTGTAGTGGATAGCTACTCTAAGTGGTTGGAGGTTCTCCCGGTTCAAAGTACAACGTCGGCTGCCACCATTCAAGCCTTAAGGGGAATATTCGCAACGCACGGCCTCCCCGATGTTCTAATCTCTGACAACGGCCCTCAATTTACTTCCCGTGATTTTCAGATCTTCACGAGGAACAATTGTATTAGGCATGCAACATCAGCCCCCTTTCATCCATCGTCCAACGGCCTTGCAGAGGTTATGGTGAGGACGACCAAGGACGCCCTCAAGAGAATCATCACGGGAGATTGGCACCGTCGCCTGGCACAGTTCCTCTTGGCACACCACGCTACACCCTGCTCCTCAACCGGCAAAACTCCTGCAGAACTGCGATGGGGCCGCAGATTAGTGACTAGACTGGATAGGCTTCACCCCGACAGACCGGCAGCTGAAATTCCTACCAATGCCTGTCCAAAGACATTCTCTGTAGGACAAAATGTATGGGCCAGAAACTATGGGGGAAGGAACAAATGGGTCACAGGGGTCATCTTGGACCAAACCGGCCCCTTATCCTACACAGTGGACACAGGAATGGGACTCATACAGCGCAGACATGCAGACCAGCTTCGGCCAAAGTCACCCCCAAACACCCCCCTATGCCCGTTTCCTGAGGAGCTTAACCCATCCAGCAGCGTCCCTTCCAGTGAACCACCTTGTCCCCCAGACACACAAATCCCAGCAGTATCCCCTCAGGGAGTGGCTCCGTTAGCGCCCCAGTCGGAAGAAGAAGGGCCCCTCCTTCGCCGTTCTGCCAGAATCAGACGGCCCCCTGCCTACCTCGCGGACTATGAATGGACGGGAAGCACGCCGATAAACAAAAAACCTGTTAATGTTGTTAGTTCTAAGGGCTCAGTTAAAGTTGTCAAAAAAACCATTTCAGGGGGGGG
>JAKJMR010000118.1:4633050-4662928 GCA_024449315.1 Daboia siamensis | reverse complement strand
ATAATAATAATAATAATAATAATAATAATAATAATAATAATAATAATAATAATAATAATAATAATAATACAAATATTGCTGCAAACAATATCTTCTATTCTTTGCTTAAAAGGTATATAAACACAAGCTGTAATTTATTTATTTGAAGTTCTGCCAAACCAATTGGTGCAACCTGCAGGAAAATAGTTTACTCACATATTTGTATTCTATATCACAATTAGTTTATGTAGTGTAAAAAAAACCCCAGGTTTGTTCATAGAAATAATAGTATTTGAATTTTCAGTGTTCCAACTACCAATATTTTAAAAGTGTTTAAGGTCTTAGCATTATGATTCTGGGGAATTTTTGGAGAAATTATGTTCTGGTGTTATTTGTTACATAAAGTAATTTGTTGATGATAGCAGTTCACAACTGGTTCAAAAATAGCTCAAAATTAGATCTGAGATTTAGGTAAGTACGGTGATGACACAAGTTGAGAGCTGATCTTGGTTAAATTATACCATCAGCAGGTTAGTGTTATCACTGTAATTCAAGAGGCAAAGCCAGGGGAAAACTGGTCTTAAATTGCTATTTATGCACTACATAATCATATCTTCTTTTCTAAATCTGTTCTTACTTGGTTTCTGTTTTTATTCATGCGGTGGTAAGAAAGTTTAATAGCCACCTGTTGATGACTATCTAACTGTGATGGTAATACCTGCTTCATTTCTTCCTCTCAGGGATAAGGGCTATTGCTGAAGTAGAAGTCAGCAAGAATTATACAGAGATTTGATACCATAATCTTTGTTCCAAAGAAGATCAATTTCAAGAGGTTGTTTTTTATATATATATTATCAGTCTGGTTCTGCTAGGTCCAAGGAATCACAGTTTCTTAAAGCAATTATAATAATTAAATACGGATCATGAGAGTGGAGAAATTCAGCTTTGTACAAGTTGCATTGAAATATTGTAGAATCACTGCGACCAACTCTGGCATCCAGATAAATCCACAAAGAAGAAGGAGTAAACCTATTTTCCAAAACCAGAAGGCAAGACAAGAAACAATGGGTGGAAACTAATCAAAGAGAGAAGCAACCCAGAATTAAGGCAAAACTTCCTAACAGTGAGAACAATTACGGTAACCAGTGAAACAGCTTACCTTCAGAGATTGTGGGTGCTTCAGAGGTTTTCCAGAAGGGACTGGACAGCCATTGGTCTGAAATGATATAGAGACTCCTGCTTATATATATATGCTTATACACAAACACACACACAGACACACAAATCCTCTTTCTTTGCCTTCTTCCTTTGTATTTTCCAAAGTTTTTTTTTTCATAGAAAATATAAAAGAGGCTATAACTTTTTAATAAAATATTTGCAGAAGGGAATTTTTCAGACAAACAAGGGTTTGATGATGGATGAACATATCAAATGTCGTAGAAATTTTAAAGTTTTTTTATTTACTTTATGCTAGCTTAAATCTGATTTTTAAATTGGAGGAATGGAAGCAGATTGTAATTTAATCTGCATTCTTTTTATGCCAAGAGGCATTATTAAAACATTTTTAAATTTTTAGTGAAATCAACTATTCTGGTTGGATCTGTTTTTTATAGTATTTTTCATGAACATGCTCACTTTTTATAAGATGAAAGATTAAACTTAGGGCTTTTTCATGTATTATCAGAAGGAAATGTGAACAATTTCATTAGAATCCCACAGAGAGTTGTGAGTGTTCCCAGTGTCGGATGGTTGATCTCTTTGGAGATAAAAAAGAAAAGAAAGAAAATGAAAGGAGATAGCAGAAGTTATGACCCACTTATATTTCTTCCTTTAATGTAATAATCTTCATGTCTTGATTTCATAATTTAAAGAAATGTGTAATGTGAAATATTCACATTTAATGCTTAAGGGCAATAGATTTTATTGGAACTGATTCAAGATCTGAATCTGTAAAAGTTCAGCAATAGCCGTAACCACTAGATATGATGGGAAGCATTAAAAAGTCTCATGTTTGGACAGAAAGGGTAAAAATGCTAAGTACTCTATTATAGATTCTTATGAGGACATAAATCTTCCAGCTTTTCAGCTGGATCACGTTAAGGTTTTCAGTACAATGTTTTGAAACATCCCTGTAGGTCAGACATGTCAAACACAAGGCCCGCGGGCCACAAACGGCCCGCCACATGATTGAATCCGGCCCGCACAACTCTCCTGGAAATTACAAAGGTCCGGCCCCCACCACCTTGGTGCCGGCCCGGCTGAGCACTTGCTCAGTAGGAGGCAAGTGCACGTGGGCTGGTGGAGCCCAGCACCATTTGCAGCTGTTAGTCTCCAGGTAGGTAGGAGGGAGTGAGGTAGGATAGGGGGGAAGGGAGCAACACCCAGCCGGTGAGGGGGAGAAGTGCCCAGGCAGGAAGACAGACTTGAGGCAGCCAGAGAAAGAGCCGCAGATGGCTCCTCTGCCGGGCTGGCTGGAAAAGCTGGAACGGATCTCCCATTTGGTCTGCACAGGGAAAGCAGGACCAACTGGAGGAGAAGCTCCAGCCGGAGGTAGAGTGTGATTTTTTATAGGCTGGGGTCTGGGTGTCTTTCCTTCTAAAGTTGAAGAGCAGTCTATCCCAACTTGAAAGGCAGGCGGGGAACGCAGTAGCCAGAGCAGCTCCTTAGCTCTAAGGATGCATTTGACTCGGGAAATGGTCAGGCTGGCTGGAAAACCTGGAGCGGATCTCCCATTTGGTCTGCGCAGGGAAAGCGGGACCAATTTATTATTTATTTATTTATTTTTGGGACTTATATGCCGCCCTATCTCCCGAAGTACTCAGGGCGGCTAACAACAATAAAAATACAATAATACAAAAGTTTTTTTTAAAAAAAAATTAAACTAGCAGCCCCAATAAGTTAAAAACATTTTAAAAATCCCTGTCAGTCCAGGTCAGCCTGATGGAAAAGGAATGTTTTAAGGCCGCAGCGAAAGGACTGGAGAAGCTCCAGCCGGAGGCAGAGTATGATTTTTTACAGGCTGGGGTCTGGGTGTCTTTCCTTCTAAAGTTGAAGAACAGCTGCAGTCTATCCCAACTTGAAAGGCAGGTAGGAACGCAGTAGCCAGGGCAGCTCCTTAGCTCTAAGGATGCCTTGGACTCAGGAACTGGGTGGGTGGGCGGGCTGGAAAACCTGGAGCGGATCTCCCATTTGATCTGTGCAAGGAAAGCGGGACCAATTGGAGGAGAAGCTGCAGCCGGATATTTTACAGGCTGGGTCTGGGTGGTATAGTAGAGCTGAGCACTAAAAACTGTTTTTGCCACCCTGCCTGCCCCTCAGGGACACTACTGCCAAGTTTCTTTCAGCAGGAGTCATGCTGAGGCATACCCAGATGCTCCTTTGCGCCTCAACTGTTCCAGAGTAGGTGCCACCCTTGGCTCTGTGAACACCACAGCCCTGGGCCTTGGTGGCCTGGGAATGTCTCCAGATTTGTGTGGAGGAGAAAATGTGCTGTCAGTTTCAAAGTCTCCTTGTGCCCTTCAGTGCAAGCAGGCCTGGGGCTGCGGAGAGTTGGGAGGGTGAGGCAGAATGCTGGGCAGCCCTTTGGAGCCACAAGAGTGAGGCAGCAGCCACGCTCCTGCAATTTTGGGCAGTGCCCAGACTGGCTCCATCCCTCTGTCCTGGAGTTGCTCCCCCCCACATGTTCCCAGCCTGGATCACATGCCGCTGGCCTCCTTTTCCACAGGCCATCCCTGCCAGTGCCCCCATGAGCCCCATCCCCTTGCCCCCTAGGTCCCCAAACCACATTATGCTCAGTCTGATTCTTGGTGGAAAATATGTTGAAATCAATGGAAGGATGTTTTGGGTCTCCCCCAAAGGACAGACTGACAGACCTTGAAAGAACTAACCAGCATTGCTTGCAAAAGCTAAATTTTGGATGGATATTTCAGGGATTTTGAACTCTATTTCTGGGCTTCATGGACATAGGAGAGTTGTTGGGAAAAAATGGAGCAAGTGGTTCCTTGTTTCCTATTTGGGAAAGCTTGATTTCTCCCCCCCTCCTTGCAATGAGAGACTGGAAGGCAGCTCTGAAAATATCAGAATCTGATCAGAAATGGAGGCTGAGTAGTCCTTGTGGCTGCTAGACCAGCTTCTGAGTGATGGTGGATTGCTGATTTTTTCCTCCATCCATGGATGAGTGGAAATGGGGATTCCCTTTCAAGAAGGGCCAGCCTCCCTCATGCAGGACTGGGAAGTGCTGCTCCCTGCCTCCTCTTGCTCTCCAGAGATCTGTCAAGGCAGAAGAAGGTTCTCTCTCTCCCTCCCCCCCCCCTCTCTCTCAGCTTGGAGACTAGGAGGCTATCTACATCTGAGCTAACAAACTACCAATCATGCCTAGGCTTGGGAAGAAGGCCCTTTCCATCCTCTGCACATGCTTGGCTGCAGATGTTTGAGGAGGTGAAGAGCTTGTGGGGCAATGAGATTTCCCCACATGAAATTAGCTGGTGCAACTTGTTCTCTCCTGACCCAGGCATTTCGAGTAAGCTGTGCTGAGTGAGCAGCATTGAGCTGGCCATGCCCACCCGGCCACGCCCACTTGGTCACACCCACCCGGCCCCCCAAGGGCAACCATAATGCTGATGTGGCCCTCAATGAAATTGAGTTTGACACCCCTGCTGTAGGTAATAGCAAGGATAGCAAGGAAGATGGAAAAATTAGCATGTTTATAAGCAAATACCTTTTAGAGAGGTTGCTGTAGAAAATATCTTGCCAAAATTTAAAAACTTTCAACAACCACTTTTAAAAATTCCTAGTATTGAAGGATTTATGACCCTTCATTCATGTATGTATTTATTACTGTATGTATGATATAAATAATGTTTTGCATTATATACATAATGATCAAAGCAGCATGTACACCATATTAGACCTGCTCACACCCTGGAGAATACTTATATAAGTGAGAACCAAACAATTAGCAGAAATGGGAGTAAGGGAATCAGGTTTTTGGGGTGTTAGTGAGAATATGGAAAAAGAGACTGAAATCTATGCATAGACTGGACTGGAGTAGACTGGACTGGACACAAAGGTTAACAAAAGGGTCATTCCATGTCAAGTGGTCTGGGAGTCCCTGCTCGACCATCACGGATTTCAATGAAATTTTGTGTGAACATGCACATATGTCCCCAATGAACATTGGTAAAGTGTTACATTTGCTGATGCAATACTTGCGGAGATATAATCATTTGTTTGACCCCATACTGCAGCCTTCTACAGTATGACTCTGAGGTTCTAGCAACTTTGAGACATAGTCAAGCAAGGCACTTTTCTGAAATCAGACCACTTGACATGGAATGACCCAAAAACTATATTACATGTCAATAAATTTAAAAGTTAAAGAAATAAATATAAAAGGCTCTCATATGGAAAAGGTAGAGGATCATTCAGGAAAGAAGAAATATTTTTAAAAGATGCAGCAGAATACATACAAATTCTTTCTTTCACACCAGGCAAATATGCCTGTGCAAATTCTAACAGAAGAATGAGACACAAACAAAAGATCAGCATTTTATTGTTCAACAGGCTAAGTTGATAAAAGTCATGCCAGTGTCAAGAAATATGCAATCCATATCACAATCTGCTGTCAACCTTGCCTCAAAATATATGGGAAGAGGGCAGAGCTACAAATGTCAGAGTCCACTGAATCTTCAGATAGATCTTCTCAGAAGTAATTCTAAGACACAATTCAATATCTGAAATCTCAATATCTTCATTTCAATTTTCAGTTGAAGAGAATAATTCAGCTATATTTCCTTCAGATATTGCCTAATTTGTCACTTAATTCACATTGAAGAAACATGCAGCATATGTATTTTTCACTGATTATGTTAAGTAAAAGATACAAATGCCACGTTTCAAATACATACACCAGCTAAGTGTGCCTTATTAAACAAACCATGATTAACTAAATAATTTTAGCATGAAGTATGAATTAGGAAAATTTAATTTAACAAAAAGAAAAGCCGCTATATTAGGTATCATGCCCCATCAGACTAATCCCAAATTCCTAAATATACTTAACAGTGAAAAGTTTCCTCTCTGAGATGGCCTTAAATTCCCCAGGCTCTTTTATGTACCTGCAAGGTACCCGTGAAGTTGAGCAGCCTTCTTCTATTGAGGTCAGAGTCTACAAAGCTTCCATTTGTACCAGGTGTCTTCCTCTGTGACGAGATGCTTTGCCTTGCTATCTTTTGGCTCTCCACATGTGGCCACCAGCATTCTCAAAGGTCTGGCTAAAAACAGGTTTCATGAGAACTGGAAGCAGTTGAAGCTGCATATCTTCTTTCTCCAGTACCCTGGAGCTTGTATTCTGGTTTCTGAACTGACAGGTTAATCAGAGGATCTGTTTTTCAAGAAATACAATATATCCATTGAGCCCTGACAGGAGGTAAATGAAAGAGGTTGAGTATGTTATATTCACTGCCAAATCTCCAGTAACTGCTTTAACCAGATGCAGGAGCCTGAATACATATTGTCCCTTTCCAGCTACCCAAACATTTACATCCAATTTTCAAAATCTAAGGCCCACAAATATCCAAAGCCTTGGCTGTAGGTGCCAGGTCTCTTCCAATTATGTGCCAAATAGTAATTTAAATATGACAGAAATGAGAAATGTTCACTTCTAGGGCACACTCACATTGATTGTACTTCATCACAGCAAATGCCGTGCCAACCTCTTTGTCGTAGCCCTACTTCCTCTTTGCAGTACACTTGGGGCATTTTCCATAGGCCTAGTGCTGCATTTGATTTGAAAGAAACTTTATATCCCGGAATAACACAGATACTAGACACCCCTGTGACCAGAGCAGAAGTGAAAGAGGACTGCCATTTGGTCCCCAGGCTAAGCAGCCACATTTTTATTTAAACTGTCAGAGTAACTGCAGCCTAACAGACTTTCTCAAAGGCTATCTACCATCAGTAAATAATGCTAATAGTTAAGAGAAAGAGCAGTCAAGCATTGGGAGATGGCCACAAAGAGATTCATTTATAGGAAAAATATTCAGCTTCCATTATAATGTATTATTTATTATTAAGCCTCTTCAATTCTCTGTGAAAAAAGAAAGATAAAAATAATCAAAATGAATAAAGAAATCCAGGCATAAAATTAAATTAGAAACATGCTGTTTTATTGTTGTGGCTTTTCTGACAGAAATATGATTTGACAATATATTTGATCCAAAAAGACAACAAAAATTCTGACAGAGGGATAAAACTTCAAGAAAGAAAGCAAAACCGAAGGAAATAAAATATAAGTCTCAGGCACTTTGGCTATTTAGGTTTGAAATTGTTGATGCAATAGAGCCTTGTAGCAGCTTAAAGACTGGCATTTTATTATTACATGTGCATTTAATGAAATGGACTGGGAGCTCTGAAAGCTTGAAATATTTAGAACTTGAAGTGTCACATGACTATGGTATCTACTGTGAAAGACAATACTGCCAGTTAGGGAACAGACAATTTTGAATTTATGCCCGCATGGTGGTAAATAGAAAATGGAACAACTGAATTACCAAAACTGAGTTGCTAATGTCTGGATGATCTCCAGATTCCAGTAAAGATTTCTGTATCTGTGAGGATGTTTGCTTCCCTGATCTGGCAGCCTTAGGTAAACACAAGAAGCAGACCACTTATATCTGATGATAAAATAGCTTTCCTAGTGCTTTTTATATATCCTGTCTAACTGTATCTCATTAAGGCAATCCTGTTGGTATCCTAGGCTGAAATAGATAAATCTTGCATACAGAATTATTCATATTTATTGAGGTATTAACAACCCACAATTCAATTAACTATAGTTGTAGAATACGTTTCAAATAGGTTGAGTTCACACAACAAACTATGACACGTGCAAGCAAATTATGATAGCTTAGATTGATCAGTCAACATCTTCTAGTCTGAACACAAATTCACTTCAACATGTCCATTGGATGAGGCTACCGGAGTATATAGCTGATTGCTTATTCAGTCAAAACTATACCAGGCTAGTCAATAACTATTTGCAATTTCCAAAATGTAATCTAAAACAGATGCAATTCTAAATTGTTTATGTTAAAACTAAGGAGGAAATAACTGCCCTGGCAAAATCCTGCTTTGCAACTAACATAAGAAGATACAATTTTTTAAATTCTTTCTTTTCACTTAATACTGTATATGTACTTTCGGGAATCTTTTTTCTGGCTGAGGTCTATGCTTTCCTTAAAAAAACAACACATTGCTTCAGTAAAAGAGTTATAATACCAACAAAGCTAAAATTTTTGGTCTGTTATGTTTATTTTAAAACAAACAAACAATTTGGATAAAGCCTTACAGAGAAAAGATAACCTAATTTACACATTCTGCCTTCTCCTGAAAAAAATAAATAAATCAAGATTAAATTTTAGTACTGTTATCCTGGGGGACTCTGGCAGCTGAGAAAATTTGGTGTTTGGGGATGAGGGATATGGGAACCAACCAGTGCTACTAAAGGGGAGTAAGATGATGCCACTACATTTGAAGAAAATATAACTCTTCCAAAACAGCATATTTTTCAGCTTAAGGATTTTTCTTCCATACCACCATTATCCTTCCCCTTATAACACCAGGAATAAACAATGTAAGGGCCAGATGGAGCTTTTATATTTTCTCATATTCCATCACACGTCATGAGAAAGACATGTTTTTATAGACCTCTGAAATATGAATTATGAATATGTTTTATAGACTTATATATGAATGCTGGCACATGAATTTTGATTCTATGTCATGAACCTGGATAACACCATACTAGTTTTAGATCTGTCTTTCCTCTTGGAACTCAAAGCAGTGAGCTGAAGCAAGGAAAATGAATTGTGTTTCTTTTGCCCGTGTCCTCTTAATCAGAGACTATGGGCATAATCCTACCAAAGTGAACAACTCTCAAGTCTCACTTATTTCAAGTGAGAACTAGAATCAAAGATCCAGTCTTTCCCACTTTAGCAGTGGAGAAAAAAAATCAAGTTTGATGTTCCCTCTAATGCGCTGAATATTTATAGAACTAACAACAATGTTAGAAGTCATTATACAATAGCTATTCTGATCTATCAGATTTTATTAATTGCACACAAAAAATCAATAAATGAACAATGGAAATCTAATTATAATCAAACAACCAAAGTGATAAAAGAAAACAGTTCATATTCTAAATAGGTCAAAAAGGTCTTACCTTGATCTCTGCATTCTAAATACCTTTTGGAGCATATTTGGAAAACCAGCTGTAAAGATAAAATACCAATGCTACCACCAAGAAACCACTGTCCTGAATCTTTCAAGCTAATTGAAAACTAAAAGCAGTTTTCAGTAGATAACCACATAGGTCAGATGTGGTTTTTTTTTATCCCAATAAAATGATGCCAATCAATATGAGAAAATGGCTTACCTGTGATGATAATGTTTACACTGTTTTCTTATTGTATCTTACATTGTGTTATGATGAGAACATCTTTAAAGGCTTCCATTAGCCTATGTTCAGTTCAGTAATGGCTGAGCCCTGTAGCCATGAAAGTCATCCGAATTTTCCATAGGATAATTATTTCTATAGTTCAGCAACAAGAAAGGAAGTTTCAAAGCAATATTTTTGGCTTGGGAAAAGGCTTGAGAGGCATAAGAAGACAGGCCACAAGTTCCCTTAATAATGATTATATCTACAGCTCCGTGGATAATCCAGTTTATCATACAAACATTCCTATTATAGATTTCCAAAACAACACTGTGGGAAGATAAATGAACATATAATGGGAATCTTGAAACAGTATGCCTGAAAGTCATTCCAAAACAAAGAATCGTCTTTCTTGCCTATTTCTATAAAGGTTTTTTTTGTTAAAAATTCTTTTTCACTCAATGTGTGTACAATCCCACATCGTTCATCTTAGTTTTGTGATTTGCAATTACATGTCTGACTTTTTATACATTGAACATTATTTTGAAACCGGTGTATCAACACTCACACCAAACATTCATTTTTCATACAGAGAGAGATTAAATTTAAATAGCTATTTCTCTTCAGTAATACAACCCAGAAGAAGAAGGGACATCTTATATGAATGTCTATAGTCACTGATTTCTTGAGAAATTGAACCATAAACTTTTAAAAAGCAGATCTGCTCAATTATTCCTGTGTGCTTAAAACAATAAGGCAAAAATCAGAGGCAAAGGTTGTTATAGCTACTCCTATGGATTGTCCACTACCACCATCCAACGTGAACAAGCAAAATATATTATCCTTTCCCCCCACACTGAAAAGATAGTAAGCCATGCTCAGAATGCCACAATATTAGCTCATATAAGACCCCAGAAATCTGTTAGATCTGATAACATTCCTTCTGTATGGCCCACTGATAGGAAGATCTATGCATAGAATCCTTGGAGGAAAACCACTCAGGATTTAAATTCTGCCTTAAACTAGTTTTTGGAAGTGGTACATAGAAAGGTTTTATATAAAATAATTGAAAATAGCATATAGATCTGAGGAAGGAGATTCTTCCAAAGTACACTCTAAAATGGGTTGGGTTACTATACAAAGTCTTAATTTGAAGTGAGTTACCAATGTTATGCTTGAAGCAGTGAAATCAAAATGCATCTGGCTATCATTGCTTTTACTTTAATCCCTTTCGTGATTACATTGGCTACAATGGAAAACAAATATATATCAGCAAGATAGGAAATAAACGGTTGATTTGAAACCTCACTTCTTGAATGGAGAATATCAACATCTATAAAGATATATTGATAGATACACCCATACCTGAAGCAGTCAGAAAAATTAAAGTCATTTATTTATTATTTATTTATTTATTTATTTATTTATTTATTTATTTATTTATTTATTTGTATTTGTATACCGCCCTTCTCCCAAAGGACTCAGGGCGGTGAACAGGGCAATTAATAAAAAATACAAGAATACAAACATTAAAAAGGATTAAACAAATGCCCAGAAACTAAAAACAATAAGTTAAAATACATTAAAACTATATTAAAAAATCCCAACCCATCACCCATCAGGCCAGGCCGGCTTGTTCAAACAGGTAGGTCTTCAGATCGCGTCGGAAGGAGCGAAGGTTGGGAGCCATCAACCGGCAGATGATTCCACAAATCCGGAGTGCCCACAGAGAAGGACCTCCCCCTGGGGGCCACCAGATGACACTCTCTGACTGGTGGCACCCTGAGGAGGCCCTCTCTGTGGGAACGCACAGGGCAGAGGGAAGTCGATGCCGGCAGCAGGTGATCCCTAAGGTACTCCGGACCCATGCCATGTAGGGCCTTGAAAACCATAACCAAAACCTTGAATTTCACTCGGAAGACAACTGGAAGCCAATGCAGCTCACGGAGCAGAGGTGTAACATGGGAGTATCGGGAAACTCCCAGCACAACTCGTGTGGCTGCATTCTGTACCAGTTGGAGCCTCCGAGTGGTCCTCAAGGGGAGCCCCATGTAGAGAGCATTGCAGTAGTCTAGACGAGAGGTCACGAGCGCATGAGTGACCGTACGCAAGGCATCCCGGTCTAGATAGGGCCGCAACTGCTGCACCAGGCGAACCTGAACGAAGGCCCCCCTAGTCACAGTAGTTATATGATCTTCCAGGGTAAGCTGTGAATCTAGGAGGACTCCCAAGTTGCGAGCCCTATCTACAGGGGGTAATAGTCCCCCCCCATGGAAAGAGATGGAGTAATCTGATTATCCCGAGATGCCGATACGTACAGCCACCCAGTCTTGTCAGGGTTGAGTTGAAGCCTATTCCTCCCCATCCAGACCCGAACCACTTCCAGGCAACATCACGTCGAGGGCATCACTGGGGTGGTTTGGGGTTGAAATAAAAAGCCACGAATGATCTCACCCAGTGGCTTCATATAGATGTTGAACAGGAGAGGCGAAAGGAGGAACTCCACAAACGAGAGGCCTCGAGGTCGACCTTTGCCCCCCTGCCAACACCGACTGCAAGCGTCCCAGGAGATAGGAGGAGAACCACTGCAAAACTGTGCCTCCCACTCCCAATCCCCTGAGACGCCTCAGCAAGATACCATGGTCGATGGTATCGAAAACTGCTGAGAGGTCTAATAGGACTAGGACAGAGGAAAATCCCCTGTCCCGGGCCCTCCAGAGATCATTCACCAGAGCGACCAATGCCGTCTCTGTGCTGTACCCGGGCCTGAAACCCGATTGGTACAGATAATCTGCTTCATCCAGAACCAGGGGGAGCTGATGCGCCACCACACTCTCAACAACCTTCGCAAGAAAGCGAAGGTTGGAGACCGGATGAAAGTTATTCAACACAGCTGGGTCCAAGGCAGGCTTCTTGAGGAGAGGTCTCACCACCACCTCCTTCAAGACGGTGGGTAAACTACTCTTACTCAAAGAGGCAGATATAACCGCCTGGAGCCAGTCTCGTGTCCCCTCCCGAGCTGCATAAACCAGCCAGGAAGGGCACGGGTCCAATAAACATGTGATGGAGCTCAACCTCCCCATGATCCTGTCCACTTCCTTCGGAGTCACAGGATCAAACTCATCCCAGATAACATTGACAAGATCACTCGTGTCCTTTCATCAGACTCTGCCCAGTCGGAGTCCAAACCGGTCCGAATCCGAGCGATTTTGTCCGACAGATGTTGACTAAACTCCTCAGCACAACCCTGCAAGGGATCCTCCCTCACCTCCTGATTAAGGAGGGAGCAGGGCACCCTAAACAGGGCGGCTGGGCGGTTATCTGCGGACGCGATAAGGGTAGCGAAGTGATTAGACCTCGCAACCCTTATCACAGCGAGATAAGACCTAATAAAGGTTCTTAGTCACAATCAGTCGGATTCGGATCGGGTGGACCTCCAACAGCTCTCTAGGCTCCGTCTCCGACGCTTCATCTCCTGAAGCTCCATGGAAAACCATGGAGCTCGCTGGGATCTGCACCGGGTCAGGAGCCGCAAGGGTACAACTCGGTCAAGTGCCTAAGTGGCTGCCCTTTCCCAGGCTTCCACTAAGGCATCCACCGAGTTGTGAGCAACGGAGGCAGGTGGGGATACCAGCGCTGCCTGGAACCTATCAGGGTCCATTAAGCGCCTGGGACGGAACCATCTAATCGTCTCCACACACCCACGGCAGGGAGCGGCGAAATGGAAGACCAGCCGCAGGAGATGATGATCGGTCCATAACAGGGGCATAACAATTGGAGAGCCCCCACCAAGATCATCTAACCACCGTCCAGATAAAAAAAACCAAGTCAAGGGTGTGACCTCCCACATGAGTCGGTCCATAAATTACTTGCGTCAGGTCCATGGCCGTCATGGAAGCCATGAACTCCCGGGCTAACTCAGACGATCCTCCCAGGGATGGTAAATTGAAGTCACCCAAAACTATAAGCTTGGGGAACTCAATCACCAACCCGGAGAGGATATCAAGAAGCTCAGGCAGGGCTGCTGCTGCGCGACTAGGCGAAACGTACACCAGCAGCAAGCCCAGCTGCGCCCTAGGACCACACCTCAATAAGAGAGATTCACACCCGACTATCTGGAGAGCGGTGGCCTCCTGCGGACATAAGGTCTCCCTCATAACCACAGCCACTCCCCCACCCCTACCCTGAGTCCGAGGCCGGTGTAGCACCCGGAAACCTGGTGGGCAAAGATCAACCAGAGGGATACCATCCTCTGGGCCCAACCAGGTCTCCGTGATGCAAGCCAGGTCCGCATGCTCACCCTCAATAAGATCCCGAACAAGAGGTTGCTTATAGTTAGTCTGTTGTGCAGACTAACTATAAGCAACCGCATAACAATGGAACAATAACGTTGCATTGGAAGATCTGTAAGAAATACCATTTGCTTTCAAATAAGAACTGTCTCCTACTTCAATTTTCCTGCTCTTAGCCATTGCCAGATTTTCTTATTATCTGCTTTGTCTGCTAATTTTTTAATGTACTGTCCATATAATATTGTGCCTTGCCCATGTCTCTTTTCTATTCTTCATTAGGTCTTTGTATGCCACTTGGTCTTTCCAGTAATTAATAAGCCTTCATGGTATATAGAGGTCAACTTACAACTGTTCATTTAGTGACTGTTCAAAGTTACAGGAGCACTGAAAAAAATGACTTATGACCATTTTTTACACTGATGACCATTGCAGCTTCCCCAAGGGTCAGGAAGATATTGTAATATGCAATAAAATATGCTTATGGTTATGACCAGGGAAATCCAGTCTAAATTATTCAACCTTGAGTTATTTTGAGTCAATCACTGATCTCTGCTCTTCTACAAACTATGCCATAACAAAATCACCACCAGCTCATGATACACCATTGAATCCTACATTATCTTCACCAGTCCCAGCTTCCAAACACCACAGGTATGCTGCTGTAATCTTGCCCTGACATATGTTCTCCTGAACTTGGAACTTGCACTGCAAAGAAAGGAGCTTTACCTATAGAGCAGGGGTGTCAAACTCAATTTCATTGAGGCCACATCAGCATTGCAGTTGCCCTCAAGGGGCCGGGTGGGTAGGGCCAGGGTGGGCATGGCCTATTGGGTGGGCGTGGCTAGAGTGCATATGGCCTACTGGGTGGGCATGGCCAGCTCTACATCGTTCGCATCAAGGGTGCCTATGGGGGCCTGGGCAGGAGTGGGACAGATCTGAGGGTCTCTGGCAGAAGGAGGGTCTCTGGGCCAGGGCCAAGGCAGTGGGGGTCGTTCCCTCACTGTTTCCAGGATGGCTTTGCGGGCCACATGAAACCACTTCTCGGGCCGGATCTGGCCCCCGGGCCTTGTGTTTGACATGTCTGCTATAGAGGAATTTAATAGCTCACTTGACCCACCAGTGGGGTCCCATTGAAGCCCTTATCTTTTCTCTCAGAAAGCTGGAAGGGAAGTACTATAGTCAAGCTTTATATAAAGGCAATTTATTTGTTTTTTTATTTTATTTTTATAGGTTTTTATTAATTTTTAAACATTACAATCTTTAGAACTTAGTAAACAACATGTTGTCTGTGTTCACATATTTAACATTAACTTCTTCAATATAAATCTATTCAGTACTGCACAATCCAGTATGTTTTCCTTGATCTTCCTTTCTTCCCCATATTTTTCCCCTTTTCCCCTCATTAAACAATACAATTCTTAGTACTATTGATGTATACAAAATTAGATACAGACATATTCATCATATTTTACTAATATTATAGAAATAACAATAATATCAGTTCATAAGTCAATGTCCTATTTTTCATGTTCTTATTAAAATTTGATTTCCCATCAATATTTAAAGTATCTTTGACAGTTATGATTTTCTCAATATTAATTACATTTATATAGCTATAAAATTTTATTCACATCAATCCTCCTCTTAATTTCAAATTTCCCATATCAAAAGAAGAAAAAAATACTATTTTAATTCTAAATCATATCTTCCATTATAAAAATCTGGTTATATCTAAGGGTCATCCATTCTTTTAATCATATTCAAACAGGTATATTAAATAGATAGTGCCCCTCTGATAGATAAAATCCTCTGGTTTTTTAAGTCTAACTCTCACTTTCTTTCTTTGCCAAGCAGCTTTCCAGGCCAAGACAATTAAATCACACAAGAATTTTCTTTCTATATTTGTGAAAGCTGCTTGGCATGAGAAAGACAATTTAGGGACTTCGAGTTTGCCATCGTGGCCACCGTGGATGCTGGAAGGCAAGCTCCATCTTCCGTGTTCGGTTTTGCTCTGCTGGGGGACCCTATATGGGTGATGAACAAGAGGACAGCAGCCCTTCTGCTCAATCCGGGGCAGCCCTCCAAACTGGCAGAGGAAAGACCGGCCATAGTAATATGGCCCATCACTAGGCTGCAGACAGCTGAAGTCAAACTTACCACCAAGCACTTCAAAAGCAACATGGGTGAAACTGGGTGAGATCCGATCTTCTCTTTACCCTAAGTACTTTCTTTTCCTGTAAAAGCTGCTTGAAGTATCTTTCCCTTGTGAGGAGAGAGGGAAGAGAATTTCTATCCCACCCTCTAAGAATAGCGACTACTCGATAGTGACTGACTACCCAGGGGAATTAAAGCACTACAAGAACAACTTTAAGTGGATTTATATGTTCCTGAAACTTGGGGACCAAAATTTTCCTATTTTTATTGGAGACTTTTGCTTTTATCTACAAAAAAAAAATTGGAAAAAAAGATTACACAAATTTTGGATTTAAAAACCTTAAATGGCATTGGTGACATCTTGTGGCAATGTTTGGTATTACAATTTGTTATTTCCTAAAAGAGACTTGGCTCAAAGCCCAGATCTTAGATAAGACTCTTCTGACCTTGGCACCATCTGTGAGAAACTCAGCTGTAAGAGAACAGCTGGGCGGCATAACTGGCCTTTTTGAACTTTGAGTGTAAACCTTTACTGGCTTTCAGAGTTATATGTGGGGAACTGCCTTCCTATCTCTTTATCTGAGGAATATTGGTTACTATATGAAATGATAAAATACCTTGGACTATAAAATCTTGCTTGACAAACAATTTCTACTATAAAGACTATTTATAAACACATGAAAGAGATAGATGAAGACCAGGAAAAGATCCTTTCCATGTTGAAAGCAATACATGAAACCATTCTTTCAGCTTGTGATAAAATAAGACCTAACATAAGATCAAGATGCCAGCTTAGATACACAAACCCAAACTTTAACTACAACCAAAGAACTAACAACACAGAAGTTAACAGAAGAAGTGGAAAATCAAATATTAAGCAGAGGACTTAACTGACCAACAAATACAGTTAATAGAAAATCTAGAAAAGGGAGTGACTAATATGGAAAATACTTTCTATATAAATCAGAACAAATTTGAGAAAGAAGAACAGATTGAATAGAAGATAAACATATCAGGGCAATCATGGGGAATTGGAATAATAGGGAGGACAACTTAAGGAATACAAGTGGGCTAGTCCTTCCAAAAAAAAATGGCAATTAAATGGTCCTTTACTTCAAATAACATATATAATAATAGAGGGAGATCTATTTGACGATCTAAAAGCACTGATAATGAAGCCTAGTTGGCAAAGGAAGAAAGCCAGAATAAGGATGAAGAAAATTGGGGTTTTGATTTATTACAGGGGATTTCATATTATTAATTAGAGGATTAAAGGGAAAAGTTGAGATAAGGGGAATTCTGGTCATTAGATTTAAAATATTTGGAAATTAGTTGAAAATAAGGATTTTATCTGTTCAATATTTAAAAATTAGACCTAAAAGAAAATAATAATTATTATGAATATGTTTGATTTATTAATTAACCCAGGTAATATATATAATGGTTTTGATTTATTGGAGGAGATATTGTATTATTAAGTAGATGACTTCATATGATGGGAAATAATTAACTTTTAGGAAATCAAACAAGATTTTGTCCAAACCAATCTCTTAGATTTTGAAGCCATGATGTTCTTCTTCTGCCTGGATCTTGTTTGCCTTCAATCTTTCCCTGGAGGTTTAAATGGAATATGCCATATTTTTCTGGGTGTCACATCACATCTCCGAAATATTCTAACTTTCATTTTTTAATTGTTTTCACGATTTCCCTTGGCTTTCCCAGGCAGCTTATCGCCTCCTCATTTCTGATCTTGTCCCTGCAGCCAGACATATTCAAAAGTCAATTTTTTCTTTCTCTCTCAATAGTTCTTGAGATTAAAAGTCCCAGCTCAGTAGGTATTTATAGGTCAGGATGATAAATATGCCAAAATATTTTCCTTTATTGCCAGCTGTTCTCTGTTAAGCTGAAAGTCACCAAGCAGCCAAGGAGCTAGTTATAGTGCTGTACTCAAATCCACCACTTGATGTCATTCAAAGTCCATTTTCCACTCTTAAAAGAAGTAGTTGAGTTATTATATTTCTTATATTTTGCCTCAATAATTTTTCCCCAAGGAGAAAATCTTAACAATTATCTCAGTTCTCAGATTTATCAAAACTGCAGCTTTGTATTACTTTCACTTCAGTGTTGTATATTTCTGTCCCCCCATAAAAAATTTAAACTGCCACTTCCATTCACATCTGAAGGTTTTAAGTTTCTTGGGAGCCTTTCCCAGAAATTCAGTTGTAAAATAGTAAAGAAATGATCAATATTCTCACCCAGTCCGAACATGCTGTTTACAATGTGCTAATTAAAGCTTTTGTTCTTTTTTTATCAGGAGCTAATGGCCAGCTGCAGAGGTATTTAGAGGACTTTCCTTGGATTGAACAGAGAGACCGCCATCTCTCCCTGAGTGACAAGGCACCCCTCCTTTTTTATCCCCTCAGGACGACTTTAGGCCCTATTCAGGGCCCCCAGCAGGGCGAAATCGGGCATGGAAAGCAGAGCTCTACCCTCCTTCATCCTGTCTCGCGGCAATGCAAAACTGGAAGTCTCTATAAAGTCAATTTATATTGGCAATTTCACTCGCACCAGACTGAAAACTTCAACTTTCAAGTTTCTCAGAAGCTGGGTTATTTGAACCAAAAGATATATGCCAGTCATTTCTGAAAAGCAGTATCATTGGTCCAGATGGTGCATGTCTTGCACTTGAAGCAGTTTTCTCTGTATATAATAGACCTCACTGTCTCTTAGTCTTGTTTACCTTATAGTATTATTGATGTAAATGCTGGAAAACAAAATGAGCTCAAAAAGAAAGAAAGGATATGTATTCCAAAGCAAAGTACATGTGACATGAGAAAGTCACAAAAGTATTGCATAACTTGAATTTAAAATTGAAAAAAATGAAGAAATAAATATTACAAAAATGAAACAGTTGAAAGATGTTGCATATGCTGAACAATATGCCTCCATTTATCAGCTGAATAACAAAACCATAGAAACAGTTGTTTTATACTGCTCATTTCCCAAAGTAACCTGAAGGGTTAGATTTCAGTCCTACATATCTTTTCCTGGGAATGAGTCTTACCAAACTAAAAGGACTGAATAGCAAAGCACTGGATTTGGTTTGTAATTTTCCTGTTCACTCACAAATTATGATGCAGAAAATTAAACATTTCAAATTCTCTGACAGATCATGACCAATCAGAGAAGGAATCCACAAATTAATAGCCTCTTTGGACAATATACAGACTTTCAAGATCTCATGACAAATGGTCAAGATATTTTGGAAGGGACCAGCTTAAAACATCTTTGCATAAATTGGACTGTGATAAGACAATGTATGATACAATATCACTTCTCTACACTAATGAACCTTTGATATGAATTCTTTCAATCTAAGTTAACTAAATACAATTAATCTAGTTAACTAAAATTCTGACATCTCGAGAACTTAGTCTAGTATTTCTTCAGAGTGAACAACTAAAACATGATAGATTATTACATAGATGCATCCTTTCCACAATTAAATATCTGGCCTTTTAATCTCCAGCTATTGCATTCCCCATGGTTTATAAAGTTCATTTAGGCCATTTGGATGGATTATGAAAGCAGACGTTATTCTTATAGCTATATCAACAATTGTGGTAAGTAGGGCAATACAGCAGTGTTATAACCATAGCACAGTTGCTCACAGCACCTGCCAGTGCAATTACTTTGACACAAAATGAGTTCTTTCACATTTTCCATGGGGAAACTCAACATGGGCCTATTATTCCACAGTTCCAGCTGGTAACAACATTTCTTACCTTTCTCTTGGGTCCATATAATATAACAGCAATAAATATTAACTGAATCCCAATAATAAAGCTTATATTTCAACTTACTTTGACTACAAATCAAGCTTAGCAACAAGATAACTGTGAAGAGCAAGTAATTTTATACAACCAGTTATATTGTATTCCGGAGATGAAGAAATGTCTAGCCAAATACGAGTTGTTTATTCCACTACCCTTCCAATTTTTTTTAAACCAGTCAGACTGAGAACTGCCCATTTCTTCAAGAATTTAAAAAGGCTGTGTGTAATTAAATCAATAGCCCTGGAAATCTCCAGGTCATTCAAGTAACTCAGACAAAAATAGGATAATTTAAATTTAATACTTGTTATGAGTCTCTCCTGGTAAAGAAATTCAATGTAACATTTCCTTTCATAGATACTGAAACAACTTAAATTCTGTTATTGTTTCACGTGCCTCAACAGAGAAGCTTGAAACAACATTTTCTGTTATTTGTATTTATAGTTTGTAAGAAAGAAAATTTCAGCATTTTAGTATCAGATCTGCCTTTTATTTCTTGGTGCACCCAAATGAAAAACTGAATAGCAGTTAAGCCAGCTTTTTAGTCTTTGTCATTTGTTATATTGTATGCATCATTCCAAATCTTTCAAATACACAGTATCATTTTTAGTTGAGCTATTTCTCCCTTCATCTTGAAAGAGTCCAAGTACAACGACATTAACTTACATTCTTCCTACTCCATCCAAGACTCATCCTTCTTGTCTTGCTGTCTTTTCTCCTCATAATCTATATCAGATGATATACTGTTTTGGAAAACAATTAGTAAATAGAAGGTAACTAAATAATAAAGAAGTAGCATATTAGATACTAGATGATTCTGGGAAAACTTGTCAATGATATGAAATAATTCTGGTTCTCTGAATAAATCTGTGGGAATTCTTTTTGACTCATCAGCAAAAGTCATCACTCTTAGCAAACCATATCACATTCCATTATTGGGGCATATCTAAATATGTCCATAATGTAACCTAGGAAACAACACAAAAGTAGTTTACCACTGTAATTTTCTGGACCTTTTTGAAGTTCCCAGGGTAGTTAAGAACTCCAAAATTTTCAAGTGAACTCTCATACAAGTACTAACAAAACCTGACCCCGCTTAGCTTTTTTGAGGTCATCCCATATTGGCTACATAATCATAACCATAATAGTAAAGTTGGAAGGGACCTTGGAGGTCATCTAGTCCAACCCCCTGCTCAGGTAGGAAACCCTATACCATTTCAGACAGATGGCTGTCCAGTCTCTTCTTAAAAACTACCAGTGTTGGAGCATTCACAGCTTCTGGAGCAGGTTGTTCCACTGGTTAATTGTTCTAACTGTCAGGAAGTTTCTCCTTAGTTCTACGTTGCTTCTCTCCTTGATTAGTTTCCATCTGTTGCTTCTTGTTCTGCCTTCGGGCACTTTGGAGAATAGCTTGACTCCCTTTTCTTTGTGGCAGCCCCTGAGATATTGGAACACTGCTATCATGTCACCCCTAGTTCTTCTCTTCATTAAACTAGACATACCCAATTCCAGCAGTCGTTCCTCTTATGTATGCAGGCATCTGCATAGCAACAGCCACCAGAGGGCATTGGCCTGAACGGTTTCAGCGGGAAACCCAGTTTTGGCAGGAAACCTAGGGCCAATCCCACTGGCTGTCCGCTTACCTGGCCGGGTATTTAAGGAGGTCAGGTAAACCTCATTTCCCCAGTTCACTACCCCCCTCCAATAAAGAGCAGAACTCACACACCGGCTGGTGTCTCTTCCTTGCTTCGGACCCACTACACAATAGTGGCAACGAAGGTGGGATTGCTGCCAACCAAGAGCTGAAGACACTGGGGAAATGCTCCGCGAGCTGAAGGGAAAGGCATTTCCCTTCCTTCTTCCCCCCACGACCACCAGCTGACCGGACCACGCCGACTACCGCATCTGTGACCGAGACCGCTACAGCACCGCAATGGCAAGAGCTGGACAACCCCGCGAATTCGACACCCGCTGCCCCGAGACCTGGGCCCGTTACCTGGCTCATGCCAAGCTGTACATGCGGTTCAATCAGATCTCAGAGGACGGTGCGAAGGCGGCCGCCCTGCTCTGCATCGGGGGGCCAGCGCTGCTGGAGATTGCCGCGAACCTGTTTGCCCAGGAGGCCATCAACACCATCGCATACCGGGACCTCGTGGCCAGGCTCAATGCCAATTTCAAGCCCCGGTGCTCCAAGGTAGCCGCGCAGTCACAATTCGAGAAGAGGGACCAGCGCCCCGACGAGACCGGTGCTGAATTCCTTGCTGCCCTACGAGAAGCCGCCATCGCCTGCAGGTTCTCAAACTTGGAGGAATGGCTACGGGACTGGCTGATCTGCAGCCTACGAGACAGGCGACTGCAAGAGCGCCTGTTCAAGAGAAAGGAGGTTTCGCTCCAAGAAGCCGAGAACGCCATCCTAGCCCACAAAGCGGCCTGCGGGGCCATCCAAGCCTGCCAGGAAACCCGGACCAGCAGTCAGGCGACCAGCATCCACCAGCAAATTGCTACAGAGGAGGACGACCAGAGCATCGACCTCCTCCAGCGGAAGTCGACCCCCGACCAGCGAACCAGACGCCCAGACAAGCCCAGGTCTCCCAGCAACACCACCAACCGCCAACCCTCAGAGGTGCACAGGGTGTAGTGGGAACCACGTGCGCAGCCTCTGAAAGTTCTGGTCAGCCATGTGTCGGGCCTGCAAGAAAACAGGCCACATAGCCGTGGTCTGTTGTAGCCACCGCCCCTGAGAGGAGATCCACAAGCTGCAACCGGAGGAACTGTCATTTGAAGGTACTGGGGCCTCGACCAAAATGCGAATTGGCTATGTTGAAAGCCGGCTGGCCATTAACCACATGGGTAGCCACCGGCTGCTCAAGCCCAAAATTAGACTAACAATCCACTTGCAAGGCATCCCTTGCAGCATGGAGCTTGACTCTGGATCAGCGGTCTCAATCATTTCAGATGAGACCCTTAATTACATAACTAGCCAGAGCAAGCAGCGGATTGAATTACGGCCTACAAATTTAACCCTGACCGATTTTCAGAATTCGCCGGTCAAGATAAAGGGGGAGGCTACCGTCTCGGTGGGGTTTAAGGGTCACGAAAGGCACCTGGACATTGTAGTGGTAGAGGGCCGAAGAGCCAGCCTGGTCGGGCTAGACTGGTTTGAGGCCATGGGAATCACAGTCTCCGGGATCCATAGGATCCAGGGGGACTCCGTCGAGGCCATCTGCAAGGAGTTCGCAGACGTCTTTGACAGGTCGCTGGGCAGGTACACAGGGCCCCCCATATCATTCAAGCTTAACTCGAACGTTCCCCCTGTTAGGGTCCAGCTGCGGTGAGTCCCCTTAGCACTCAAACACAAAATCGAGCGCGAAATGGATAAGCTGGTGGCCCAGGGAATCTTAGAGCCCATAGATGGGGGGGAGTGGGAAACCCCTATCGTAACCCCCCTCAAATCCAACGGGGAAATAAGGATCTGGGCCAACTATAAGTGCTCGGTGAACCGCGCCCTGAACCCGCATGCTTACCCGGTCCCCACGGTCAGCCACATTCTCGCTTCCCTCCAAGGCGGCGCCATCTTTGCAAGGCTTGATCTTGCACAGGCGTACCAGCAACTCATGGTTACTAGGGCAACAGCTGACATTCAAACCATAGTAACACACAGAGGGGCATTCCGGGTGAACAGGCTGCAGTTTGGAGTCAGTGTTGCTCCTGGCATTTTCCAGGAAGTTATGGAGAAGACACTCAAGGGCATCCCAGGAGTCTGCCCTTATTTTGATGACATCCTGATTGCAGGAGCATCAGCAGAGGAACTGGCAGGTAGGCTCAGGGAGGTGCTGTCCAGACTGCGCACAGCTGGACTCAAACTCAAGAGGGAGAAATGTAGCATAGGTGTTCCTTCCACAGAATTCTTGGGGTTCAGAGTAGATGCCAGGGGAATCCACCCCACAGAAATCAAGGTGAGGGCCATCAAACTAGCACCCACACCCAAGAACAAGGCAGAGCTACAGGCATTCCTGGGTCTGTTGAATTTCTACCATGCATTCCTCCCACACAAGGCAGCCATTGCAGAGCCACTCCACAGGCTGCTAGACAAGCAGGTGGCATGGGTCTGGACTGCCGCCCATGATCAGAGTTTCAGGGTCTTGAAAGCATTACTCTCGGATAACTCCACAGTTACCCATTTCATCGAGTCCAAGCCCATCTGCATCACATGCGATGCATCCCCTTATGGTGTGGGCACAGTACTCAGTCACCTTGAGCCCAACGGGGTGCAAATCCCCATAGTCTACTATTCCACGACGCTGTCTGGAGCAGAAAGAAACTACGCCCAAATTGACAGAGAAGCCCTGGCAATCGTGGCAGGAATTAAGAAATTTCACAATTACCTGTATGGCAGGGAGTTCACTGTCTGCACGGACCACAAACCACTCCTGGGCCTGTTCACAACAGTCAGGCAGACCCCCCCAAATTCTGTCCCCCAGAATGCTCTGGTGGTCCATCTTCCTTGCAGCCTACAATTGCAAGCTGGTGCACAAGCCAGGGAAGGAGATGGGCCACGCAGATGGTCTAAGTAGGCTACCCTTAGACACCCCTGATCCAGATCCGGCCCCAGCCACGCAGATCCTAGCCCTGCAGGAACTGCCAGAGTGTCCAGTTCATGCCAAGGACATTGCCAGACACACAGCCACAGACAATATCATGGGCAGGATACACTCATGGGTTTGCACGGGATGGCAGGACAAATCCCCGGGGCCTGAATTCCAGGCCTATTTCACCAGACGCAACAAGATCTCCACGCACAGGGGCTGCCTCCTCTGGGGTAGCAGGGTCATCATCCCCACCACAGTACGGGCCAGGGTATTGGACTCCTTACATGAGGGACACCCGGGGTGGTCAGGATGAAGGCTCTGGCCAGAAGCTACCTCTGGTGGCCAGGGCTGGACAAGGACATTGAGGAACAGGTCAAGGCCTGTTACACGTGCCAGAGATCCAGGCCAGAAATGCCACATGCACCAGTACACCGGTGGGAGGCCACACACACACCCTGGTCCCACATCCACATTGACTATGCAGGGCCATTTCAGGGCCAACTGTTTTTAGTAGTGGTGGACAGTCACTCCAAGTGGTTAGAGGTAGTCCCTGTTCCCAACATGACCTCGGGGAGGACAATCCAGGTGCTCAGAGCTCTCTTTTCCACACACGGCCTACCCGACGTAATTGTGTCTGAAAATGGGCCTCAGTTTACCGCTAATTTCCAGGCATTCTTGAAGGCGAACTGGATTAGGCATGCCACCTCCACGCCCTTTCATCCATCGACCAACGGGCAAGCTGAACAGATGGTAAGGACGACCAAAGACACACTCCGGTGCATCATCAGCGGGGACTGGCATCACAGACTGGCGAAATTCCTACTCACCCAACACACTACACCATGCGTTGCTACCGGGAAAAGTCCGGCAGAACTTTGTTGGGGTCGGTGCCTCATCACAAAGCTGGACCGTTTACACCCGGACCGGGTAGCAGCCAAGACCGTAAGGCCACCATCACCATCATCATCGTCATCGCCATCATCACTTGCACACAGGGTTCTCAAAGTGGGAGACCTGGTCTGGGCAAGGAACTACGGGGCAGGGCATCCATGGGTTCCGGGGACAGTGGTTGAGAAAACAGGACCCCTCTCTTACATCGTGGGGGTAGAGGGGGACAGACACATAAGGCGACACATCGACCAGCTCAGAGGAAGGGTCACTGAGTGCACCACACATGCCCAACAGGAGAGCCACACCCCAGGAGAGGCCAGCCCAGCCGGAAACAACACAGAGCAGGAACAAGAGGAGGAAGGCCTCCTGATCCCAGCTCCTTGCATCCCTGCACAGAGGCCTCAAGAACCCACGGTCCAAGCCCAGGGCCAAGCCACACCCAGACGGTCCACCCGGCCACACAGGACACCTGCCTACCTGTCGGACTATGTGTGCAAGTGACCTCTACACAGTTGCATTGTGAATATAGTTGTAGTTAGTTGCAAGTTGTTATTTGTTAGGTGGTTCTTCTCTAAGGGGGGAGGGGTGTTATGTATGCAGGCACCTGCATAGCAACAGCCACCAGAGGGCGTTGGCCTGAGCGGTTTTGGCGGGAAACCCAGTTTCGGCGGGAAACCTAGGGCCAATCCCATTGGCTGTCCGCTTACCTGGCCGGGTATTTAAGGAGGCCAGGTAAACCTCATTTCCCCAGTTTACTACCCCCCTCCAATAAAGAGCAGAACTCACACACCAGCTGGCGTCTCTTCCTTGCATAGGACCCACTACACAATAGTTCCTTATATGTTTTAGCCTCCACTACTTATGTAGATACCAATCAGCCTTCTATTTATTAAATGGCCAGACAATATATGAAAAATCTATGCAAATTTAAAAGGCCTTTTTCCCCTAAAGCGGTTATACATCTGACGTCATCCATACCTATTCATATTGGAGAGAGAATATTTGAAATAACCTTCCCAATCTATGTAGACTAGATTTGCAGACCAACTCCTAGAATTCCAAGCAATTTCTGAGGAAGGCAGTTGAAAAGATCTTCTACTTTGTTGGAAATACAACTTTGAAATATTGAGCTGAACAATAAGTCAGAAATAAATATGTACATGGTCAGGCTATATGTCTGTAAGCCTCAGTCATCATTACTTAGGTTTAGAGTCAACTAAACTTGGTAGAATTAAGTTCGAAATAAGCATGTCTAGAGTTTTGGTATGAATTTAATTCTTATAATATGTCAGCTTTCTAACTGTATAGAAATCAGCATGGTTAAGAATAACCATGCTGAATAATCTTTAATAAGGCCCTATTAAAAATGATACAAGTTATGTGTTAAAACAGCAATGGTTTCATTAAAGCTTATGGCAATTTTGGAGACGGCACCATTTGTAATTGGAATCACAGTCAAATATGACTTTCTTTGATATGAACACCCAATGTCACCATTTTTTTTAAAAAAACCATTCTAAGAATAAAATGCAATCCATATAGGAGATAGCTGGCTCTAGGGAAGTTTTATAAGACGAACTTGTATTTCAGAAAGAGGTATTCATTTAGGAAATGGGGGGGGTGAACCCTAGCCATTGTCATATGTAATTTCACACTATTAGTCTTTCAACTGCCTTTTCTTAAAACCTCTTCCCACAGAAGCTGCAAAAAAATTTTTAAAAAATGTTTTTATGTGGCAAATCTATTATCCAGCCAGCAACCTTTTAGAGGCACATTTCAAAAGAAATGCACGATACAAGGGTGAAAAAACCTGAGATAGAATAAGTTTTTAATTAAAATAGAAGCATTCATCATATCTTAAGGGCAGAAAATACATTTTAAAATAGGTAGGTGTCAAAAAGATACTCTTACAAATAGGTCTTTCTTACAAATTAATTTCAAATGTGAAGACTACAAATTCTACAATCCAGACCTCTCCAGTCTAAATCCACCTCATCTGGATAATGCCAAATTTCCAGGGCTTTTTTTCTCATAGATGACTCAGAACGGTGTTCCGGCACCTTTTTTTGATGGATTTTTTCAACTTTTGCACAAGCTATGCTACTCCCTCTATTGGCTTTCGAAAGCCAATAGGGTCTTTCTTTGTTCTCCTTCTGGAGAGGGAACTGAGGAGGTCTCGGTGCTGGCAAATACAGTTGCACATTGATCCCAAAGAGTGGGGGAAGAAATTCAGAGGCGGCAGCTTCTGCTGCAGTGTCGGCTGTGAACAAAGTTCAGAGGAGGCACGCAAGGCCACCCAAGCCGTGGCTTAGCAGCAGGTGTGATGGAAAAGGGCCTGGAGGAGAGGGGGAGGTCCACTAAGGGTTTTCTGAATTACAACACTGGCCGTGCCTATACATTTCCCAAGGGAGGGCATTTCTTAATTTTAGAACCATGCAGGATTAGCAAGGTAAACTTTTCTTCAGTCTCTTGTTCATTTCATGGAGACGTCTGGGTAGCCTTTATTTTTGCAACAGTATATAACTGGTTTGCATTGTCTCCTTTATGATGTCCTTATGTCCCCACCCCCAACTCCCAAATCTAACCTACACCTCTGAGATTTCCTGACAGTCAACCATCCAAGCACTAACTAGATTTGACCCTACTTAGCTCCAAGCTTAGGAGGTGGTCCTCAATGGCCCCTGAAAGTGAAAGCTAGCTTTCTAAAAGACAGTCTCCTTTACTGTCTCGGCCAGGAACTGTGTCTCATGGCTACTCTTTTAGTGGTTATCTGGATTCTTGCAGATTTTGTACATCTATCTGAAGTGGTAATCTTAAACATTTTTTCATAAATTACTTAAGGATATGCAACTATATTTTCTCATATTTATCTAATGTTACTTTTGCATCTACTTTTTTCAATCCATTTTCTTTCTGCCATTAATTCCCCAAGAATAAGAAATGTAAATTGTAAGCTCCTCATAGCACAGTTCTATATCATTGTTAAAATACACTGGGCAATTATGGACATATTCATTCATATTCACAAATAGATTGAATTGTAACACTTTCCCCCTCACCTATGCCTTTTCTCTTGTGTGCATAATTTGAACATAGACAGACCATTTTTTACCAGCAGTTGTAAAGAAATAGAAACAAAATGTTTAACTTATGTATTAATAACAATTTCTTTGCAATTAATTATCTTGTCAGTAACATTACTCCATCAATTAAACACATATACGTTGAAGGCGGCATATGCACTTGTATTAGACATCTATTATCTCCCACTGCTAGTCCCTCCAAAAGGAACTCAATATATGTCATACTATATATGCAAAAGTTGTCTCCTTTATTAAAGTGCAACACATCATTTTCCAAGTAGACAAAAAAAAATATTCCAACTTTAGTATACCCACCTGCAGTATATAAACATGGGGGAGCTATCCCACAATTTTTCACCCCTATGGCAGCATACTCTGCTGTTTTCATGATTAATTTTATAAAATAGAACTTAGTGTTCTAAGTTTATCATGAACTAAATCTGATGAAAATAACTATTTTGGCAGGGATGAGTTAATAGCATGCATTTTGGGTTATAGGAGCATCTCATTCACTTGAACCAATGTGATCATATCTTTAAAATGGTATGTACAAGCCATCAATAATGTGGTTGCTAATATAGGTAGGTCCGGCTTATGAGCTGTTTGTATTTAAGGAGATGCTCACAACAAATTCTAGTTTATTTGGTGAATGCCTGAATGATGCATTAAGAATTGAATATATAATTTTTAATTATATAAATAAATATATAAATAAAATTATATAAATAAAAGATTAACAAGATGAGAGTTTTGGCACCTTTTTTTTTTTTTTAGAAAAAAAGTACTGCAGACTGAGGTAGTTATCTGAGGCCTGCAATGGAAAAGGCCTTTAGGAGAGCTAATTTGATTGCTAAAGAGGAAATGACTTTTTATGACCAAAATAACTGAAGACCTAACAATACTTGAAGGGAAACTAGCCAAGGCATTTGTGGGAGGGATTAAAAAAAATAATCAGTTGGTACATAATTTTCATGATTTTTTTATCTGCTCCCTCTTATTTTGGCTGCCTTCTTTATCTTGTACAAAATCCTGGATTCTGAGAATCCTACTGGGACTTTGCAGGGCTGACAGACAGTTATTGATCCAAAGTCACCAAATTGGCTTCAAGCTGAACACAGAACAAGAACTGACAGACTTCTGATTTTCAGTCTGATGCTTTAACCACTACACAGAGTGGTTTTCTAAACAATACATTTATAAGCACAAAAATAATTAGAATTTGAATGCAGATTTAATAATTATGCAGACCAATACATGGAATTGAAAAGACCATATGTTAGTTTTAAGATAGGCCAACACTTATGACCATTTCACACATTTGGGTTATCTACTTTACAATAAGTTCCATCCAAAAGAATAAATGCTATCCCCTATGTAGGTTAATTATATCGCAAACATACATAAAATAGAAATCATGGGATGTAATAATTTATATCCCATCTACACAATAGAATACAGTTTAATTACATTTTTTTCTGTATCCACCCACACAACCTGCCCTTGTCTGCTTTCCCAGCCACAGTCGAAAATAATAATAATAATAATAATAATAATAATAATAATAATAATAATAATAATAATAATAATAATAATAATAATAATAATAATAATAATAATAATAATA
>JAKJMR010000118.1:4621907-4633040 GCA_024449315.1 Daboia siamensis | reverse complement strand
TAATAATAATAATAATAATAATAATAATAATAATAATAATAATAATATGTAACAGTGATACCCATTGTCATCAGGGCACTGGGAACTATGTCCAAAAACTTTGCAAAATACATCAAGAAATTGCAGTGTCCTGCAATAACTCCAGCAAAGCTAGAAAAAACTGCCATACTCGGAACATCTTACATTTTAAGGAGGTACCTGGTTGATACTGAGGATGCTGGCAGAAACCCATGTTAGCCATTAGTGCCAGTTAATCTGAATGTTCAGTTGACTGAGATTCATGTTTAATGAATAAAAGTTTAATAATGATAATAACAACAACAACGACCCACAGTGAGGCACTATCTTAACATGGTTGTGGGGCTTGTGTACTCTGAGGAAGATGAGAGCTATGCCAAAGGTTCAACCATACTGGACAGGTCTCATCAGAGGAGTCAGACAAAGAGTGTCTCTCCCATAAAAATTAAATTTCAGAAAGCCATACCGGCTCAGATGTCACCCAGGTTAACAAGGTCCGCACTAGATGTTGGAGTTCCTGGATATCTGATGAAAAAATGGGTTACAAGACTCAGAACTATTGGCTGAGCAACAAGGGCCAGCAGCTCCAGAACTACTGGAAGAAAAGGTGTTTTATTCGTTGCAAATACACAATGATTGAAAACAAAGAAATAATGATCTGTTATTACAGATCAAGTCCAACAAGAAGAGGATATCTAAAATGAATGCACTATTCTGGAAAGAACAACATCCAGAATCAGAAATAACAGAACAGAGACTAGCAGATCAATGCCACTTTATAATACAAAATAAAGTATTCACAGAAACAGAATTGGACGAACTGCAAAGATTTACCCAGGGCAAAGAAATCAAAGCCTTGCCAGAAGTAATTCAGAATGTAGAGGCAAACCAGGGGGAGTTGGCTGTGAAGGAATCCAGCAGAGATATACAATTGTTCTCATTTGGAAACCAGGCACCTCTTCCTCAGGAAGAACAAAGCCCTCTAACTAAAGAAATAAAAGAATTGAAACAAAAAATAACTGAGCATCTAGAACAGCACAAAAACAACAGAATAAGGCTACCTGCATTGAAGCTTGTTCCAAAGAAACAGCTAGCACAAGCATTAAAAAATGCAAATACTGCAATATCAAGTATAAGCACCAATTCACTGCAAGAAACAAACCAACTAATATACAGCCCAGCTGCAGTTATAACTGAATACCTGGGATGCAAAATCAACAAAGAAGAAAAAGAAACAAACAGTGCACCACAAAAATGGAAGGTTAGACTAGAAAATAATATCAGCAAGTTAAGATCACATGCAAGCAAGCTAGAACAGATGAAAGAAAAGAAGCTGAAGAACAAGAAGACCAAAGAATACCTAATCAAGAAATACCACTTAGAAATAAGGAATATCAAGGAAGCACTAGAAATAATAAAACAGCAAATAACACCTATAGCCAGGAAATCCATAGATACGAAACTCAAATTGCAAATTATAGGCAGAACCTCCAATTTCAATCCAATCTGAAACGTTTCTACCAATCCATCAGTGGAGAAACTGCAATGAATTAGCCAGTACCTATACGGGATGACCCAAAGAAATATAACAAGGATGCGGCTTTGTTAAAAGAGGTGGGTGCAAATAAAACAGAAGTTGAAATGAAAAAAATAGTAATAACAACAAAAATGTCAGGGAAAATAAATCAATACTTCCCTATCAGAGGGTGATGAACCGTAATTCATTTGACGCATGGCAAACATCAGGTAAAAATAAAGAAACCCGAGGCATATTCTACTGTATATAAAACTTTAATAAGAAAGCAAAGGAAGAACTTAACTGACTATATCCTCTCATCAGACAGAATACAAAGAGAAGAGGAAAAAAAGTAAAGTGAGAAAACTTTTGTAGACATGCGCACTTAATAGCAAAAAACAGATTGAAACCATAACATGGCTGGACATGTGACAATCACCTTGCTTATATTGATAAGATTACAATGCAGCTGGCAGAAAAATAGAGTGAGACGTGCTGAGCTGACAAAACAGAAAAAAACGCAGTGACATCCCCTTTTGTCAGTAAAGCACAACTCAAATAAGGCACATCTTCTTGCGTAGATACTTGTGCTGAGCTGCAGGAAGCGGCTTGTTCAGCATATCAGCAATCTGATCATGTGTAGACACATACTGCAATTTTACAAAACCTTGTTTAACTACTTGTCTTATATTTTGATAACGGATGTCAATGTGTCTAGACCTTGAACCTGTAAATCGATTCTCAGATATATAAACAACAGATTCGTTGTCTTCCATCACAGTGATCGGTCGAATCATCTGTGTCCAGATATCTGTGACTAAAGCATCAAACCACGTTAGAGAATTACATGCATCTGAAACACAAGCATATTCAGCTTCAGTAGATGAACAAGAAACAAAAATCTGTTTATGCACGTGCCAGTAAACAGGACATCCATTTAAAAACATCATATAACCTGAAGTACTTTTACGTGATTTCTTATCACTCACCCAATCAGAATCTGCATAACAATATAACTCTGCATAGTCAGTATGTGTGGGTTCTAACAATAACTTCATGTTTTTAGTGTGTTTTAGGTATCTCAATAATTTCTTAACACATGTCCAATGAAACTGTTTTGCCTTGCCTACGTGTCGTGATAGGAGTTTAACACTAAGTGCAATGTCGGGTCTAGTCCAACTACTAATATACAGCAGCGACCCAATGACTGAGTGATAAAGTGTTTGATCTTCGAACTCAGGACTTGGTTCATGTGCCAAGTTGTGAAAATCGGTTTGCATGGGTATATTCACTGGCTTAGCATCCTTCATGTTGCAGTGATGCAATAGTTGTTCAATCTTATCTTCTTGTGTGAGACTGAACCCCTTCTGAGTTTTGACAACTTGAACACCCAAATAAGTGTTAATATATCCTAAAGACTTCAATGTGAAATACTTTTGTAAAGCTTTAGCAAAATTCTCACTCATCTGCTTATTTGGACCAATATAAACAATATCATCAACATAAACAAGAATTATCTCATACCTATTATCAGATCTTTTAGTAAACACGCATTCATCTGTTTCGGACTTAATAAAGCCCATTGAATTTAGTTTGTCAGAAAGACATAAGTACCACATTAAACCAGACTGTTTCAGACCATAAAGACTTTTTTGTAGAAAACACGTATCCCCTTCTTGTTGTCGGAAACCTGGAGGACCTTTCACGTAGATTTCTTCATCTAGATCAGCGTGTAGATAAGCCATTTCAACATCGAACTGGAAAACCTCTAAACCAAGGATAGTTGCAGTAGCTAAGGCGATTTTTACATTCTCAGTCCGCACTGTGGGTGAACAAGTATTTGTATAGTCCTCAGGATAACATTGAGAGAAACTGGGCTACAAGTCTGGCCTTATACAACAACTCACCATTTGGCTTCTTTTTAATTCTGTAGACTCATCGAGTGCCAATAACTTTCTTGTTTGCTGGAGGGCTTGCAGGTGTAAACACTTGAAGTTTCTTTAGACTGTCTATTTCAGCCTGCATTGCCACAAACCATTTATCTTGCTTTGATTCAGGAAGATGTTCAGTTTGTGTGAACTTATTAGGAGGAAGTGTTACATTACAAATCAAAAGTAAAGGTGCTTTTTTTACTTGCCACAAATACCGTTTTGGAGGGATTCCCTTTGTGGTCCTCTTGGAGCATCTCAGAATAACCATCCATTCTTCTTCCATTTCATCCTCATATTCATCGTCTCCAGCGGCAGCATTGGCGGCTTGCGAAGACAGAACAGTAGGTTGAGAAGAATTCATGGAAGGAACATTCGCCTGTGAATCTTGATCTGCATGGCATCAGTAGCAGCATTTCTAGAAAAATAAACTCCAGGATCATTAGAATGAATCCTGGACCAGTCAGCATCTTCCTCAAAAGTAGCGGATTGTGAAATCACTATTACATGGGAAGAGTCGATGTATTTGCTCCATTTTGAATTATCATCAATACCCATAAATCTCATTCTTTTTGCTGCAGGACCTCTCTTCTTTCTTTGAGCTAAAGGAATATTCACCATAGCGTATGTACCAAAAATATGGAGATGCGAGAGATCAGGCTTGTATCCATATAACATGAAATAAGGGGTCTGATTTATTACACTACTCCAAGAACGGTTGATGATATGATTAGCATATTTAATAGCCTCACACCAGTATGAGAGACTGAGGTTAGCGTCTTCAAGTAGGCAATGCATCATTGTTTGCAGAACCCCATTTCTACGTTCTCCCACTCCATTTTCAGCCGGAGTATAAGGAGCTGAGGTCTGGTGTAGTACACCATTCCTACGCATCCAGTCCTGAAAACGCTGAGACATGAATTCAGCACCGCGATCACTCTGAATTCTGGTGATGCTAACTTCGTGTTGGGTATAGACAAGAGCGGCAAAGTCTTTAAATATCTGAAAGGTCTCAGATTTTTCTCTCATAAGAAATACATATCCATATCTAGAGTAATTATCAACAATTGTCAAGAAATATCTTTTACCACCAATTGTTGGTGTAAAAGGACCTGCTATGTCAGTGTGTACCAAATCAAAAATGCGTGTTGACAGGCGTGTAGCATGCTTTGGAATTGCTGCTGCTTTGGATTTGGATTTTTTGCAGACAGCACAATCCAAGAACACCTTACACCCCTTTAGATCCAACTTCTTGCAAACTCTGGCATCTTCTTCAGAACACAGAAACTGGCATGACCTAATCTTCTATGCCACTTATGAATACATCTGTAATGCAAAGGTATACCTGTTAGTGAATTCTCAACATTAGTATGTTTATTAGGAACTTCAGGCTTGCCGTGAGCAACCTGTGACTTATTTGTCTTCCTGTTAGCTTTAGGAGCCTTTGAAATAGTAACAGGATCTCTCTCTGGGACATCTCTCACTGGGCCTGAGCTTTCCCTTTTGGGGGCTTGTATACTTGCCTGCTCTTGCTGCTTAGATTTGGCTTTAAGTAATAAACACCACCAATCAACATGGTTTCAGCAACAATATCTCTGTCGTTAATTACATAACTTGCTTTTTCAAGATGATGTACTTGGAATTTTGATACCCTAGACAAGTGACTATGATTAAGCAAATTGCTATTAGCTGATGGTACATAATAAACATCAGGAATGTATGCATCGAGCTCTTCAACGTAAACAGTTCCTTTTCCCATGACCTGAACAGGATGATTAGAAAAAGAGTAAAGTTCATGGAGTTCAGGTTCAGGCTTGTGCATCTCTGTATAAAGCTCTTTTCTATAGGTAACATGTAATGCTACTCCATTGTCCAAAGTCCAAAGAAGTCATCTGTTGTACTCTGGTTGAGGTTGTGGATCGTTGGTTAAAGCCAATGTGGCAAGTGAAGCTTGCGGATCATGCCTGGGACCATGACCATGACCTTGTCGTCCGCCTCTATCTCTGCCTCCTCTGGAATCTGTTCCTCTGGGCTTGGCATCCCTGGAACGTAGGCTCTTCCACAAAAGGGACACCTCACTGGAGCTCTTGATGCAGGTGGTCCTCTCAAATATGGTGCGGCTTGCATAAGTCCCTCTTCTTCGGTTAAAATTCTGCATACATGATCCACTGTGCGTTGAGCAATGGGCACTTGATTAATCTTGGTAATAGCATCTTTCCATTCATAGTTCAATGAGTCCCTCTCATGCTGCTTAATCATTGAGGCATATGCTGTTGCCTGCTGCAGCCTCTGTTCAAAAGGGTCTATTTGTTCAAGATAACTTTGTACAGCCTTCTCATGCACAGTTTGTTCAGGGCTAGGAGAATAATGAATCACTTCCTTTCCTAATGAAAATGTAGGTATGGCACTGAGCCTCTCAAAAATAGCCTGTGCTCCATCAGTATAAATTATTTCTGGAGTGTCAGCTTGAGGGCTTGTAAAATCAGAAAACGGTGAGACTGACCTTAATTCAGAGGCTGCATTTTCTTCTTCAAGACGTGTACCAGATGCGAGCAGAGTCTGTAAACTGGAAGGGAGATGTCTCTGTTAAGTAACTGTCTCCTCCACAGCAGACTGATAATGAGCCTTCTTCTTCTTTTTCTTTGGCATATTGAAGCAATTAATCACACAGCGTTCCTCAGTCGCCCCACTAACTAGCTGGCTAATTGCCTATATGCTTATCAGTAGCAATAAATCTTGAAAATAAAAACAAACCATTCTCTGCTACCATTGTCAGGGAAAATAAATCAATACTTCCCTATCAAAGGGCGATGAACCGTGATTCATTTGATGCATGGCAAACATCAGGTAAAAAAAAAGAAACCTGAGGCATATTCTACTGTATATAAAACTTTAATAAGAAAGCAAAGGAAGAACTTAACTGACTACATCCTCTCATCAGACAGAATACAAAGAGAAGAGAAAAAAAAGTAAAGTGAGAAAACTTTTGTAGACATGCACACTTAATAGCGAAAAACAGATTGAAACCATAACATGGCTGGACATGTGACAATCACCTTGGTTATATTGATAAGATTACAATGCAGCTGGCAGAAAAACAGAGTGAGATGTGCTGAACTGACAAAACAGAAAAAAACACAGTGACAAAAAATAGTAGAAAAAAGAGCAAGGAAGATCAAAAATTGGTCAGCACCAGGTGAGGATGAACTGCATGGGTTTGGTTGAAACATCTAATTGTTATACACCCGCTCATTGCCAAGCAGTTCAACAATATACTACAAGGAGGAGAAACTGAAAAGTGGCTAACAACTGGGAAAACCTACCTAATAATGAAAAATCCAGCAAAAGGGGCAACACCAGGCAACTACAGGCCAATTACCTGCTTACCAACAACTTTCAAATTGCTAACTGGTGTGGTAGCTGATGCAATACAACAGCATCTAGTTGAAAACAATCTCTTTGCACCCTAGCAGAAAGGGAACAGCCCCAATGCAGTGGAACAAAAGATCAACTCCTAATACACAAAGTGATCTTGGAAAACTGGAAGAAAAGGAAGACCAACCTGAATGGCATGGATCGACTGCAAAAAGGCATTTGACTCTCTGCCATATGACTGGTTAATCAAGTGCCTAGAAATAACAGGAGTCAGTAGAAACATCAGAAAATTTGTGCAAAGATCGATGGCACAATGGAAGACACAGTTGCAGGTCAGTGGTGAGAGACTGGGAGAGGTTAATATCAAGGGAGGAATATTTCAAGGAGATTCATTATCACCACTACTATTTGTTATTGCACTGTTTCCTCTGTCAACAATACTGAATAACTCAGGACATGGTTATCAAACATCAAAAACATCTGCCAGTCTATCCCACCTCCTTTACATGGATGATCTGAAGCTGTATGGAAAAACATTATCTGAAATAGAATCGCTGCTCACCACTGTCCATATATATAGCCAAGACATTGCAATGGAGTTTGGCTTGGACAGGTATGCCACACTTGCTATCAAACAAGGAAAAATAGTGAAAACTGAAGGAATCAAGATGGCCCACGAAAATAACATTAAGAGTCTGGATGAGAAAGATTACTACAAATAGAGGTGAATACATGAAGAGAGTGAAGAAGATCTTAAAGTCCAAATTCAGTGGAGGAAATACCATAAAGGCAATCAACACCTGGGCAATTCTGGTCATTAGATACACAGCTGGAATAGTGGACTGGACTCAAGCAGAACTTAAAGCAATGGATGGAAAGACCAGAAAAATAATGACAATGAATCTATGCAGTGACATTGATAGACTGTATCTATCAAGGCAAATAGGTGGGCATGGAATGCTGCAAGTACATCAGATGGTTGAAGAATTAAAAATGGCTTTGGAAGAATATCTGAAGGACAATGATGAAGATGCACTGAAATTAGTATATCAGTAAGGCTTACTGACTCCTGTAGAGACCAAACTGGCCTACAGGAAAGACCAAATGAAGAACAGAATAGACGCATGGGAAGGCAAAGCACTACATGGCCAGTACATTAAAAAAAAAAAAAGCTGGGAAAGCAGATAATAACAAGACCTGGGAATGGCTAAGAGCAGGAAAGTTGAAGAAAGAGACTGAGGGACTAATTCTGGCTCCATAAGACCAAGCCTTAAGGACAAATGCATACAAAGTCAAAATTGAGAAGACAGCAACAGACAGTAAGTGCCACCTATGCAAAGAAGCTGAAGAAAGAGTGGACTACCTGGTAAGCTGCTGCAAGAAGATTGCACAGACTGACTACAAGCAGCAGTATGACAAAGTAGCAACAATGGTGCATTGGAAGATCTGTAAGAAATATCATGTTGTCTATGTGGTTGTGATGTGTCAGACACGACTTCGCAACTAACAACAACAAAGTACTGGTGGGATCATAAAATAGAGAAAGTCATAGAAAATGATAAAATTAAACTCCTCTGGGACTTCAGAATTCAAACAGACAAGCACCTGCAATATAACACCCCAGACTTAACAATTGTTGATAAGAAAGACAAAAAAGTCTGGATAGTGGACATGGCAGTGCCTGGAGGCAGCAGAACAGCTGAGAAAGAACTGGAGAAGATAACAAAATACAAAGACCTACAAATAGAAATAGAAAGACGGTGGCAAAGGCAAGCAAAGGTAGTACCAATAGTAATAGGTGCCTTGAGTACAATCCCAAAACAACTGGAGCACCACTTGAACACCATTGGCATTGACAAATTCGCCATTAGTCAATTGCAAAAGGAGGCCTTACTAGGAACTGTTCCATCCTGCGACAATATCTGTAATAACATCAAACATCCACATCTGCCTATCCAGGTCCTTGGTAAGACTCGATAGGTAGACAAAAATGCCAAATCCATTCTGAACATATGGCTGATTGTGCGATGATCAATAATAATAATAAAAAAATTGGAAGGGACCTTGTAGGTCATCTAGTCCAACCCCCTGCTCAGGCGGGAAACCCTATATCATTTCAGACAAATGGCTGTCCAGTCTCTTCTTAAAAACTTTCAGTGTTGGAGCATTCACTGCTTCTGGAGGCAGTTTGTTACACTGGTTAATTGTTCTGTCAGGAAGTTTCTCCTTAGTTCTACGTTGCTTCTCTCCATCCATTGCTTCTTGTCCTGCCTTCAGGTGCTTTGGAGAATAGCTTGACTCCCTTTTCTTTGTGGCAGCCCCTGAGATATTGGAACACTGCTATCATGTCTCCCCTCATCCTTCTCTTCATTAAACTAAACATACCCAATTCCAGCAACCGTTCCTTATATGTTTTAGCCTCCAATCCCCTAATCATCTTTGTTGCTCTTCTCTGTACTCTTTCTAGAGTCTCAGCATCTTTTTTACATCGTGGTGACCAAAACTGGATGCAGTATTCCAAGTATGGCCTTACCAAGGTATTGTAAAGTGGTATTAATACTTCATGTGATCTTGATTCTATCTTTCTGTTAATGTAGCCTAGTATTGTGTAGGCTTTTTTGGTAGCTGCAGCACACTGCTGGCTCATATTTAAGTGATTGTCCACTAGGATTCCAAGATCCCTCTCACAGTTACAACTATTGAGCAAGGTACCACCTATACTATACCTGTGCATTTGGTCTTTCTTGTCTAAATGTAGAAGCTTAGTTTTTCCACCAATGAATTTATTTCATTTTGCTAGATAATGCCCAGTGTTCAAGTCTGTCCAGATCCTCCTGTATCTTAAGCCTATCTTCTGGAGTGTTGGCTATTCCTGCCACCACTTGGTGTCATCTGCAAATTTGATGAGTTCCCCATCTATACCCTCATGCAAATCATTGATGAAGATGTTGAAGAGCACTGGGCCCAGAACAGGCCCTGGGGCACCCTACTACAAACTTCCTTTCATGTAGATGCAATTCCATTGAGGACCACACACTGCTACGAATCCATCTGGTGGTGGTGCTGTCTAACCCACATTTTTCTATCTTATCAAATAGTAGGTTGTTATCTACTTTATCAAATGTCTTACTGAAGTTCAAGTAAATTATATCCACAGCATTCCTTTGGTCCACTAATTTTGTCACTTGGTCAAATAATGCAATAAGATTTGTCTGGCATGATCTGTTTTTGACAAATCCATGTTTAGTAATGACTTTTAGTAAAGACTTTTAGTCATTAGTAATGACCTTTGCTCAAGCTGATGGTGTGTGGAAAACAAAACTTGGAAACCCAAGTTTTTACAGTGAAATAACAAAGATTCAGAAAAGGAAAATATAACAATTTTTTGTTAGAAAACAAATTCTATAATTGAGTGATAGATTCAGGTTCAGTTCAGATGTCCAGATATAGATAATAATTAACCAGGGCCAATATTTCTAGTATTTTTCTGTGATAGCCATAGCCAGTCATTCTCTTGGAGGGAAATTTTAAAATATGTTTTCTTTCATCACTTGTGAACATAAATCTATGGCATCCTTGGTGCTCTGATGTTGTTACCTAGTTTGGTAACTAGTACCTAGTTTTCTTCAAGAAAACAACCAAGCTCAGAGAGCACCAAGAAACCCCACAATTCAGCCCAGAGCTATAAATATTATCTTCTAAAGGTAACTTAAATGTTCAATTTTGATATCATAAAAATATCTTTTTTGTGTTCATTCATTCATCTGTTCGGTCAATCTCTATCCCATTTACAGTTACCTTGTTCCATTTATCTCAACCATTCAGCTTGTATTTTCATCCTCAAGGAGATTTCACTATTTCCCAAGTCACCTTTACGTTTTTTCTGACAGACAAAGTTTCAAGTGACATTTCACTCTTGGGCAGCCAATCAAATGTGACATAAAGCTCATTACAGAGGTTCCTTTGTCTCAAGAGTTGCTTCTAATGTTATTGTCCAGGATCTAATAGTCACTCAGCAATGTGTACTGAATAACATACATATATATCTGTCAACTTTTCATAATCTGATAGCTTTCATATATTTATTCTGATGTTACCAATATAGTACAAAAAACCTGATACAAATACACAGAAATACACACACATTTATGACTCAGCTTAAACATGTCCTGTACCAAAGGTTTTGTATGGATAAGCAAAAAATAATAATTGGAATTCTTGAAATATACATTTCTCTTTGATTTCTATATTAAACACTATTGAGTTTTCCATCTTACCAAACATTATTATGTGAGT